>CAUJNA010002668.1:1869207-2095945 GCA_963377175.1 Effrenium voratum | reverse complement strand
TCGCTCATCCAAAACAAGGAAAGCCAGACACCCACGAACTTGCAAGTTGGGCAAGTGGGAAACGGGCAAGCGAACGCCACCATCTGCGGTCCTCAATTCGCGACACCAACAAGGCATGAGGTGTGTCAAACAGGTCAATCGGCACTTCGGGATCATGAAGCAGAGTTGCACCCGAACATGCTTTGCGGCGGCATCAACCGAACACTCAATAGAAAGAGTCTTGACTTCAGGCAGATCCAGGGCAGCCAGTCCGTGGTGCCATCCTCCTATCCCAGCAAACAGGTCAAGTACAACCAAAGGCATACCATCCCGCCACGGTCGCAAAATGGCCGAACGTGGGTTGCATGCAAGCATGAGGACAACAGGGAGAGGCCCTTTCATGCCTGCGGTGCATGCACCAATCAGTCCTACCTGGAACTCGGGTTCAATGCTGAAGTCAAAGCCATCGAGGTAAAGCAAGAAATCGTGAATCTCAAAGATCCTTATCCCTGCAAAGCCAACCCTCGGAAAGCTGGCACACGACACAGGCTGGGAAATTGATCAAAACGAGGCGGCTCTGACACTCAGCATATAGGCGTCCAAATTCAACATATGAGTTCTCACGAATCACACAATCGGCGAAGACATGTCCCACAGGCGGAGCAACTCAGGCCCACACGGGGCAATGGTGAGCACAAAGCGCTGTGCATTGGCAACGAGCTACACGCCGGGCAAGTGCAACACTGATCACACGGGCAAAGGCAATGTATACACAGATATTCAGTCCCAAGAGGCACGGAATCAAGCATTATGGCGGCATAGGTCACACCTTTACCACACCAACGCTCATGAGTAACCTTGGCACCACAAAGGAACAGACCAACCGGACCACCAGCCAACCGAGCCAAAACATCACAGAGCCATTGGTTAGGACTTCGGGTGATTTCTTCGACATCAAAGTTCAAATGCCCCAAATCAAAGAGGACAGAAAAACTGGCATCGAGTCGGCCAGCATCGGAGTACTCGAGAAACCTTTGATTCTGTGCAATCCATTCAGTGAGACACTGTACACCAGCTCGAAAAGGTACCATCACAGCCACGGGTGGCTCTCCAGTGGAAAGGGCCTCGCATTGCAGAATCTCAGCAGCGAAGCTGCCGGCATCTTCATCCCACACTGAGTTGTGAGAACCACCTGAAGTCGCAACTGACTCAAGGGGAGCCTCAATGAGGCCTTCTGCGGAAGTGCGTGCACTGTCAATTGCAGAGAAATCAGAAATTGCATCCTCACAGGCACTGATTGCACCAAAGCAACTTGCCAAGGCCAAGGTGGTATCACGATGATCACGCCCTATGGCCACGGGAAGGTCAACAGGCATGTCCGATGAGACACCAAAATGGGTGAGGCCATCATTTACAACCGTGTCAAGACATGTGTCCAAGGCACAATGGTTCACGCAGGCACTGAATGCAGGCATCACTGTATCACAGGCACTGATCACAGAAGACTTCAACAAGTCAGAGTGGGCTAACTCTCCTACAGGCAATTCAGAAATCACACCAGAGTTGACGACTTGAGATGGATGTACTGCAGCACCATGTGCAAACGTTTGCGAGGATTCCAGACCGTCTGCAATCAGCTGATCAAATGCAGAAGCATCAATAACAGTGTGAGCACAACTCGACGCAGGTGAACCAGCATGGTCTGAGGCAGCTGCGGAAACTGGGATATCGCCAAGTCCTGCAAGAAGCTCGGGAGCATCAACACCAGGGACAAAGGCACCCCTGTCAAAATTTAGCTCAGAAGGCAGTACATCAGAATTGCGTTGTTCCACAGTGGATGGATCAAGCACGGTTTGCGCACAGCTGGGCGAAGTGAGTTCTGCATCAATCCAAGTGGCTGTAAGAGAAACCATCTCATCCTTCGAATCGGCGACATGAGAAAGGGCCGGACGCTCAACCGGGGCACAAACAAGGCCCGAAGGGCCAGTGCAATGGGCAGCGGAAAAATCACGGCAATCACCAAGAGTGGGAAAAAAGCTGGACGGCCCTTCAATCTTCATGCCATCAAGTGGCCCTCCAGTGTTTCCAAGGTCTTCATTGCCCTTCGCAGGGTCTTGACAATTTCTTGTTTCAGGGACCGGTCCAGCAACTTCACTCGAGGTGAGACGTAGCAACCTGTACAAAAGAGCTGCAAGCGGCACTGTCAGCACCGGCACTTAAGTGAGTGCGAATCCTCTTGAGCTGCTTGCACCAGCATTTGTGGTCCTGCAAAATCCATGAGTTAGCAGAAACATGTCCTTGGTCGCTTGGCATTGATCGTTCACGAACAGAACCCGAGCCAAATCCTGATTGAGGTAAATCTTGACTGTCCAGGCCATCTTGACGAAGTGGCAAAACGCCAAGCTGCCTGGCTCCTCCGTACTGAATGGCATGTGTAGGAATCGTAGGTGCAGGTTGCAAATACTGAGCATCACCACCGAATCCAGCAGACAAAAGGTCAAAATCGCTCGTCCAATTACATGCTGAAATAGGGATGATTCGTCCGGTACCATGTAATACACCAGCCTGAAGATGAGGATCGCCAGGACCTTCATGATACCCAACAGTTGCAAATCGCTGTACCAATAGGTGCAGAAAAGCAGGCAAAATGTGAATGGCAAAGCAATGGAGCAATCTTGGCCCCGACCAAGAAAGAGAATATGCAAAGCCGCCTCTTGTGCCCTGTTGAGCCTCCATGCACAAGACGAGGATAGGCAAATCAAGCTGGAAAAAACCCACAAGTCCTTAAGTTGAGAAAGCAAGTCAGACTTACCGTACTCGTTCTGCGGGTGAACATCAAACCTGTAGACAAGTTCACAGAAATGCAAAAGCGTCTCAGCAAGAGCATCCCAAAGTGAGAACGAGCTCCCAAGGTGACCAAGATCCAAAGATATAATCAGAGGAGCCAAAATTGTACAAATCCTCTGAAAGCTCAAGATCCAGCACAGGACATGAGTGAAATGCATATAATCAGAAGCCGCCGTCAAGCCCGAATGACGCTTTCTATTGATAGCGCTTTGCTCCGAGGTACAGCTATTGACTTCCATGCAAAAACCCAAACTTGAAAACGTACTCAAAGGTCTCAAAAGGTGATCACCGTGGTCCAAAGAAACTTTGAGAGAGGCCATCCGAACCAAATCCAGAAAATTCACATCCAAAGGTGCCTCCGAAGCTTCGCCGTCAAGAAAACAACTCTCACGAGAAGAGCAAGTGGAAGAAAAGTCACAAGCCTCAGAAAAATAACATCCGCTGTGATCCGCACAGTCACAACCATGCCGGCACCGATGATGATGAAAGGCAGGTTTATCTCGCCCTTGACAAGGATCTTGCATAAACAGGGAAAAAACCCAAGGTCGCACTCCAGGGTCGAAATCTCCCAGAAAACTGCAAAATTCCTGGATAATAGGGTCACTACGAAGTCGAAAAAGCAAATCACAAACGAAACGTTCCCGAAGCAAATGCAAAATGTGTGAATAAGTCATGGAGCTCTTCGACGACCGCCATCGGCTCAAGTGCAGGACATACTCCAAGACCCAGAAGGTCTGACCCGGAGAAGAGAGTCCTCAAAAACTTCAACGTGCTACGAGAGCACCCCCGACAGCGTGGACCTGAAGCTGTCCAACTACAGCACCACGGCGGCCATGAACGGCTCCATCGCCTCGGCCAACAACGCCAGCTGGCCACAGCGGCGGCCAACTATGACCTCAAGACGGTGGTGGACCAGCACTCCCTAGACTTCCGGCGAGGATCACGCTGGAGGTCGACACCAAGGTGGCCAACGCTCTCCTGGGATCCGTCACCGCTCTGTCTGCCGTCGACACTTCCTCAGAGGTGGACTCTAAGATAGCGGCAGCCCTCTTGGGCGCAGTCACCACGGCAGCCCTGGACGCTGCCCTCCTCGGCAAGGCGGACGCAACTGCTCCACGGTGGAGGGTTAACAGCAGACACCAAGATAGCAAATGCCCTGCTGGGTCTCGCCACCGAGGCCTTGTCGCAGGCGCAGCTTGCTAGCGGGACGCCAGCCGTAGGCCAGCAGGGCGCCGAGATGGCTGCCTGCGTCTGTAGCGCGGGGTGGTATAATTCTACATCAACCCGTGCTACCAGTACGTGAAGTGAGGTCCTTCACTTATAAGACCTCTGATGAATTGACCGATGGCGTTGGTCAAAGCGCTTGGAATACCTCGGCCCATGATGAAGTGACCGGCGAAGCTGTGCCGGGAACTGGGGTGTTTTTGCGCACTTTTCGGCCCGGTGACGAAGCGAAGCGGTGACAAGCGGTGACATGCTCGGCGGGCGGAATTCGCCGGTTAAACGGAGCCGGACGGAGCGGTGACACTGGTGACAAGCTCGGCGGGCTGACGGACCACCTCGGCGGTCTCCGAGCCTGGTCCTCCGGCGGACTGTCGGGCCGCGGAAAACCTGCGGAGAACGAGGTCCGGACCTAGGGCCGCTTTTGCGCACTTTTGCACCCAAAAAGCAAGCGGTGACTTTTGACGTCTGACACGAAAAAACAAACTTTTCGGAGTTGACCGTGAGCGCTTTTTGCACCAAAAACGGAGCGGTGACAAAGACCGGTGACATCGGAAACGTTCAGCTGGATGGAGGTTGGCTGTTTTGCAGGGTAGAAAAAGCTGCCTTTCCTTACTACTCGTGCTGCCGGCCTGGGCTTTGTGGAGGAGCATCGTCGGGCATCTGCCGCTGACCACATTGTCGGGCATCTCCGCACGGAGCCACGTCGGCGCGGCGACGCTGGGCGCGACGTGGACAGGCGCTTCTACTTCAGGGCGCGCTAAGAGGCCTGCCGGGCGTAGCAGGGCGGCCTGCGCACGCCCTGCTGCGCAACAGCTTCTCGGGAAAATGGGGCTCCTTTGGCAGCAGCAGCCACTGCCCTCCGAGCTGCGAGCACTGCCCCCAGCATCCTAGCAAACCTGCATCTACGCCGACCCTCCCACATCATCTTCTCCGGTCGCACCGGGGGAGGGCCACACCTGCCTTCCACCCACTTGACCTACAAAACGACTCTTTGCGAGTGGCCTGCCCGCGTCCTGGTTTTCCCGGAGGCCGTCCAGAAACGCCTTTACCTCCTCTCTGGAAATGCTGGGGTCGCGCACCTAAGCCTGCTGCAGCGTCTGCGCTATGCTGGGGAAACCGGTGCGGGGATCCTCGTTGACGAGCCTTAGCGGGCGTCGGCCGCCATGTTTCTTATGGGTTCTTCGGCCCCCGCTAGGCCTGCCAGGCTTCCGCCGGGCCTGGAAGCCCTTGCACACCCCCAGAGCACGCTGGTGAGGTGAGAGTAGTCGAGGGTGACCATTTCCATGCCGTGGCTCCACGGAGTCGAAGAGCTGCTGGAGCTCAGCCACGTCGGCCTCGGCGATCTCCGTCTTCACCCTGCTGTCCGACAAGTCCGTGAAGCTCGTGTTGCAGTGTTGCCCGCGATCACGAGGCAGCCGGGGTTCCTCTGGTTCGTGGTAAAGGACAGCTGCGTCGAGAGGCTCTTCGTCTGCACCAGCGCCTCATCGTTGATCATGATGAGCTCGCACTGGTGCGTCCCGCCGTCCCGCTCCAGGAAGACCCTGGCGCTCTGGTTGCCCAGCAGCCGCAGCTCCGGGCCGCTGACGGAGGCCGCGCTGTTGTTGGAGATCTGCAGCTTGCTCCAGCCCGCCCAGTTCTTCGTCAGGAAGAGATCGTCCGAGAAGTCTGAGGTGTTGGTCACGATGAGCGTGTTGGAGGCGAAGAGCTGCGGCACGGAGACCGTGCCCGAGCTTGTCACGTCGCCGCAGACCACGCTGCCCGTCGACACTCCGCCGCTCGTGGCCGTGAAGGTGCAGTCCAGGCTCTCGCAGTCCAGCGGGCCCGTGGAGGCCGCCCCGGTGATGGTCAGCGTGGCGCCCGTGAGCGCCCCGGTGGCTGCGAAGCTCGCCGCGGTTGCTGCGCCCGAGGCCGTCAATGTCCCCGTGGACACGTCGCCCACCGTGGTGTAGTTCCCGGCGTTGGCCGTGTTGTTGATGGTCAACGTGCTGCCCGTGATTCCGGTGGCTGAGCTCAGCAGGCCCACGCTGGCCGCGCCCGTGATGCTCAGCGAGCTGCCTGACACGGCCCCTGTGGACGACAGCGTGGCTCCGGCGACGGTGCCTGTGGCCGGAGCGCTGCGCAGGAAATGGCGCCTGAGGCGTCCACGCCCGTCGTGAACACGTCAGTGCAGTTCACGTCGTTGCACAGCAGCTGGTCGCAGCCCACGTTGCCCTGCGCGGTGAGCCCGTCCAGCGTGGCCGAGCCCGTGAGGGCCAGCGAGTCCGCCAGCAGGTCCGTCACGGAGACCGACTCTCCCTCGAAGGCTGAGGCCCTGATCTGCAGGCTGTACAGGTCCAGCGTGCCCGCCGACTGCTGCACCAGCCCGGGGATCGAGCCGCCGAAGGCGCCGAAGTGCAGCTTCGCGACTCCGCCCGGCGGCACCGAGAAGTCCAGGCGCGCCGTGCTCCAGACACCCTGCGAGGGCGTGCCGAGGAAGGTGCCGGTGACGCCCACGTAGTCGTTGTCGGCCGCGCTGACGCACATCACCAAGTTGGAGGCCGTGCCCAGCCGGTACCGGCAGCCGAAGGAGTAGCGTCTCCCCGGCGTCAGCGTGTAGGTACCGCACCACCTCCGCAGCACCTCGTGCTCCTCCGGCAGCTCTCGGATTCTGGCCCCGCCTCAGCAGCCCGCAGTACTGCGCCGGGCTGCTAATGGCACCTTGGCGCTCTCGCCGGCGGCCATGAGCTGGCACTCGCGCCTCCAGAACAGCCCCGGCTGCACGTCCGCGGCGTTGCGCCTCCACTCTTGACCACGTGGTGCCGGTGAGGCAGGCCTTTGCGGGCAGCGTGCAGACTTTGCAGGCGCTGTGCGGCGACTGCCACAGCAAGAAGACGCTAAGGGAGAGCGCGCAGCCCACGAGCTCTGTACGTCGGCGTGGACGTGGTGCGCAGGCTGGCCAACGCCCCCTTCCCCCTGCCCATCCTGTGCCCGGCGGACGGCGTTGACCCGTGGACGGCGTGCTGCCGGACCTGGGCTTTGTGGAGGGCTGCTGCGACGCGAGGCAGTTCTGCCTGAATCTGTTGCCGTATGTGGGGCCCGGCTGGTACCCGAAGGTTTCGCTGGCTGCGATGCTGGACCTGGGCGTCTGCCGCTGGAACCACACGTGTTGGGCATCTCCGCGCGGAGCCATGTGGACGCGGCGACGCTGCGGCGCGCGCTGGAGCGCATGGACGCCGCGTGGCAGGGCGAGGAGCACATGGCCAAGCTCAGCGTGAACGCGATGATAGGCCTGTGGGCGCGCAGCACGGAGGTGGTCTACAGCGTGCGCAGCAGCAGCAGCAAGCTGGACGGCGCGGGCGCGGACTTCTCTCAGGCCTTCGCCTACGAGGGGGGCATGGTGTGGGACTTCGTCTACGCCAGGAGGCTGCTGAGCAACGGCACCTACCGCCCATGACGCGGTCCTCGGCTTTGAGCACTGCGTGGTGGCCAAGGCCCGGCGCATCCTGGACGCGCCGCCGCGCTACCTGGCGCAGGTGAAGACGGACTGCTTGCTGACGCAGCGGCTGCCGAAGCGCTTCACGGAGCGGCTGCGGGCGCTGGAGGCGCTGCGCCACCCGGACGGCACGCCGGTCTACCGCGTAGAAGAGACGAAGCCGTTGCTCAGCAGCCGGGCGCCGCGCATGGAGGCGGAGCGCCCCAAACAACGGAGGTGGAACGGGGTGGACGACCCCATAAGCCACTGCCTGGCGGGCAACTCCCTGCTGCTCACGGGCCTGCCGGGCACCGGAAAGACGCACCTGGCCCGCACCATTGTGGCGAGGCTGCGAGAGCAGGGCGAGGCGGTGCACCTGGTTTCCAAGACGCACTGCTCCGCGCAGAACCTGGGCCTGGGGGCGCAGACGGCCGACCACTGGGTGCGCAGGTACGTGCGCGGGGGCAGCGCGCAAAAGCTGGACTGGCTGGTGGTGGAGGAGATCACGCAGCTGGACATGGCGCTCTGGGCGGACCTGGCCTGCGTGGGGCTGAACGCCGACGTGAAGTTCCTGCTGCTGGGAGACTTCCGGCAGTAGCCGGCCGTGCTGGACTCCTGGGCCGGGCGGCCCATCAGCGCGCCGTTGGAGCACAGCCAGCTGATCCGCGACCTGGCCGGCGGGCACAGGCACGAGCTCACGGAGAACATGCGCTCCGACCCCCGCATCTTCAACTTCGTGAAGTGGCTGCGGGTCGGCGAGGAGGCGTGCCCCACGCTGGAGCAGGCCAAGGCAAGGCTGAAGGAGCTCTACCCCTCCAAGCCCGGGTGGCCGGACACCACGCTGGTCATCAGCCACAGCAAGCGCATGGCCGTGAACGCAGCGGCGAACCGGGCCCTGGCGCCGGAGGCCTCAAAGCTCCTAGAGCTGGAAGTCATCCACATAGATTTGGGGTGCTACGAGTCGGTAACACATGGGTGTTGCCAAACACAAAACAGCCCGCAGAGCATAAGGGTGTGGCCGGGGCTGCGCCTCATTGGGGCCGGCGGAAAGATACCCAAGGGGGTCTTTGTGGCCGTGGCGGAAGTGGAGCCGGACGGAGTGAGGCTGGACAACGGCATGCGGCTGAAGAACCAGGAGCTGCTGCGGGCCACCCGGCCAAGCCACGCAGTTACCTACGCCAGCTGCCAGGGCCTCACCCTCCACAACCGCGTCCGCCTGGACGGAGTCCTGCCACCTCACGCTGCGCCACCTGTACGTGGGCGCCTCACGGGCCACGAGCTCCGAGCTGCTGGAGGCCTAGAACGGGCAGCACGGCGCCTCCAGGGGCTCCAGCATGAGGTGGCGCACCTCGAAGAGCACGCCCCACTGCCTGGCCATCAGCCACACGTGCCGGGCCTCCACCAGCGCGCGGCCCCTGCGGCGCGCGAACTCCGCGGGGCGCGGCGCGCGGTTGCCGGCCGGGTCCCAGAAGAGGCAGCGCTCCAAGTCCATCTTGCACTTCACGTGCTTGCCCTTGGCGCTCACCTTGACGGCGCGCTGCAGCTGGCTCTCAAGCTCGGTGCGGGCGGCCCCCGGAAAGGGCTTCTGGAAGATGATCAGGTTGTCGATGACGCCCTGCTCCACCTCCTCCGTCCACAGCTCCAGGTCGGTGTTGCTCGCAAAGCACACGCCCACCCTCTTGGCCCCGTCGTCCTGGAAGTTGCCGGGCTCCCACAGCACCTCCACGTCCACCTTGCGCACCAGCGCGCCCTGATGGGAGTCCTCTATGGACATGAATTTTCCCCCCTTGGCATTGGTCTGAACGTCCAGCCCGAGTGCAAGCTTCATTGCGAAGTTCGGCTCCTTTTTTTTCTCGCGGAGAAAAAATCCGGTCCGATGAACGTGCGAGTTTTCATCGTCGCAGTGGCGGTGATCTTGCTCTTTAAAAATGCCGAGACTCCTGGAGCTTTTCTGCGGCACCAAGTCGGTGGGCAGGGCCTTCGAGGCGGCGGGCTGGGAGGTCGTCTCCCTGGACATCGTGTCGAAATTTGAGCCCACCATCCTGTGCGACATCCGGAGCTGGGACTACACTACGTTTCCGTCGGGGCACTTCGACATGGTTTGGGCCAGCCCGGTCTGCGCGGAATACAGCCGCGCGCTGACGACGCGCCCGCGGCGGCTCCTGGAGGGCGACGCGCTGGTGCTCAGCGCCCTTGAGATCATTGCGCACTTTGACCCCTTGATGTGGGTCATAGGGAACCCGGCCACCGGGCTGCTGAAGACCCGGCCGTTCATGGAGCGTCTGCCCTGGGTGGACGTGACCTACTGCAAGTACGGAACTCCGTACAGGAAGCAGACGCGGCTGTGGACCAACATGCGCTGGAGGCCGAGGCGAGGCCTGTGCAAGCCCGGCAGCCGCTGCGAGGCGTGGCAGGACGGCAGGCACCTCCGGGCCGCGCAGCGGGGCCGCGGCTGATGGAGGGGCAGTACGAGAGGGTCAGCCAATCACGCGAGCTGCTCTACAGCGTTCCTCCTCTCCAGTCCCCCTGCCGCGCTTGTGCGAGGAGATTGCCCACGGAGGAGCTTGCGAGCGTTGACACCTTCCGGACTTAGGCTTCCTCCAATGGAAATGCCCATTTTCCATGTTTTTGAATGTTTTTTGGGCGGTGCCACTAAACACCAAAAATGGCGCAGAGGGGCACCCCCCCGCCTTTTTTCTCGTTTTTTGGGCGCACTCAAAAGCGGTGTCACTCGGCACCAAAAATGGTGAAGAGGGACACCGGGCCCTTTTTTTGCCGTTTTTGCTCAACTTCAAAAGCGGTGCCACTCTGCATCAAAAATGAAGCAGAGCGGCACCGGGCCTTTTTTTTGCCGTTTTTGCTCAACTTCAAAAGCGGTGTCACGCCGCATCAAAAATGAAGCAGAGGGACACCGGGCCTTAGTCAAGCGCAGAGACGCCCGTGCCGGAGAGCGTCACCAGCTGGTAGGCCACCAAATGAATGAACAGGTCCGTCATTGTGCCGTCCAGGCCCTTGAAGGTGAACCGGGCAAGGTCGCCCGAGCGGGTGCTGACGCCACTCAGCGGCATCTTGGGCACGCGCTCGGTGGGAAAGCCCGCAATGAAGCTGTGGCGCAGGTAGCCCACGCGGCCGATGTCGATGTTGCGCACCGTGTCGTCGTAGGTGCCCGCAAGGACCGAGAGGAAGTGGAAGTGCTCCGAGGCTCCCTTCATGGGGTTGTGAGGGTACTGCAGGCTGCCCAGCTGCATCTGAGACTCCAGGAGGCTGTCCTCCTGCCTCGCCGCGCCGATGGGGGCCACGTCCTGCCCCGGGTTGGCCAGCAAGTGGATCTTGGAGCCCGCGTCGTTGTCCCAAAAGGTCACAAACGCGCCCATGAGTTTCGTGAAGGCGCGCGCCACGGTGACGTTGTGCTCCGCCACGCCGTTCGGGACGCTGGACTGCTGCGTGTGCACCGTGGGGTAGCTGAACACCAGGGACCTTCCTGAGAGGAGCGCGCGGTTGAAGGACTCCACCAGCGCAGAGTCCAGGACGACCTGGGAGGCCAGAACTCGGACGTTCTGGATCTCGAAGTCGGTGCTCAGCGTGGCCCAAACTCAATTTCTATCACCAGGTTCAGCTGCGGCGGCAGCATCTTCCCGCAGCGCAGGATCCAACGCCCCCTTCCCCCTGCCCATCCTGTGCCCGGCGGACGGCGTTGAGCCCGTGGACGGCGTGCTGCCGGACCTGGGCTTTGTGGAGGGCTGCTGCGACGCGAGGCAGTCCTGCCTGAATCTGTTGCCGTACGTGGGGCCCGGCTGGTACCCGAAGGTTTCGCTGGCCGCGATGCTGGACCTGGGCGTCTGCCGCTGGGACCACATCGTGTTGGGCATCTCCGCGCGGAGCCACGTGGACGCGGCGACGCTGCGGCGCGCGCTGGAGCGCATGGACGCCGCGTGGCAGGGCGAGGAGCGCATGGCCAAGCTCAGCGTGAACGCGATGATAGGCCTGCGGGCGCGCAGCACGGAGGTGGTCTACAGCGTGCGCAGCAGCAGCAGCGAGCTGGACGGCGCGGGCGCGGACTTCTCTCATGCCTTGGTGTGGGACTTCGTCTACGCCAGGAGGCTGCTGAGCAACGGCACCTACCGCCCCATCCGCGACGCGGTGCTGGGCTTTGAGCACTGCATAGTGGCCAAGGCCCGGCGCATCCTGGACGCGCCGCCGCGCTACCTCGCGCAGGTGAAGACGGACTGCCTGCTGACGCAGCGGCTGCCGAAGCGCTTCGCGGAGCGGCTGCGGGCGCTGGAGGCGCTGCGCCGGACGGCACGCCGGTCTACCGCGTGGAAGAGACGAAGCCGTTGCTGGGCAGCAGGGCGCCGCGCATGGAGGCGGAGCGCCCCAAACAACGGAGGTGGAACGGGGACGACCCTATAAGCCACTGCCTGGCGGCCTGCTGCTCACGGGCCTGCCGGGCACCGGAAAGACGCACCTGGCCCGGACCATTGTGGCGAGGCTGCGAGAGCAGGGCGAGGCGGTGCACCTGGTGTCCAAGACGCACTGCTCCGCGCAGAACCTGGGCCTGGGGGCGCAGACGGCCGACCACTGGGTGCGCACATACGTGCGCGGGGGCAGCGCGCAAAAGCTGGACTGGCTGGTGGTGGAGGAGATCACGCAGCTGGACATGGCGCTCTGGGCGGACCTGGCCTGCGTGGGGCTGAACGCCGACGTTAAGTTCCTGCTGCTGGGAGACTTCCGGCAGTTGCCGGCCGTGCTGGACTCCTGGGCCGGGCGGCCCATCAGCGCGCCGTTGGAGCACAGCCAGCTCATCCGCGACCTGGCCGGCGGGCACAGGCACGAGCTCACGGAGAACATGCGCTCCGACCCCGGCATCTTCAACTTTGTGAAGTGGCTGCGGGTCGGCAAGGCGTGCCCCACGCTGGAGCAGGCCAAGGCGAGGCTGAAGGAGCTCTACCCCTCCAAGCCCGGGTGGCCGGACACCACGCTGGTCATCAGCCACAGCAAGCGCATGGCCGTGAACGCAGCGGCGAACCGGGCCCTGGCGCCGGAGGCCTCAAAGCTCCTAGAGCTGGAAGTCCACATAGATTTGGGGTGCTACGAGTCGGTAACACATGGGTGTTGCCAAACACAAAACAGCCCAGCATGAGGGTGTGGCCGGGGCTGCGCCTCATTGGGGCCGGCGGAAAGATACCCAAGGGGGTCTTTGTGGCCGTGGCGGAAGTGGAGCCGGACGGAGTGAGGCTGGACAACGGCGTGCGGCTGAAGAACAGGAGCTGCTGCGGGCCACCCGGCCGAGCCACGCAGTTACCTACGCCAGCTGCCAGGGGCTCACCCTCCATAGCCGCGTCCGCCTGGACCTGGAGTCCTGCCACCTTACGCTGCGCTGTTGCTCAAAGCACACGCCCACCCTCTTGGCCCCGTCGTCCTGGAAGTTGCCGGGCTCCCACAGCACCTCCACGTCCACCTTGCGCACCAGCGCGCCCTGATGGGAGTCCTCTATGGACATGAATTTCCTCCCTTGGCATTGGTCTGAACGTCCAGCCCGAGTGCAAGCTTCATTGCGAAGTTTGGCTTCTTTTTTTTTCTCGCGGAGAAAAATCGGTCCGATGAACGTGCGAGTCTTCTTGGTCGTTGCAGTGGCGGTGATCTTGCTCTTTAAAAATGCCGAGACTCCTGGAGCTTTTCTGCGGCACCAAGTCGGTGGGCAGGGCCTTCGAGGCGGCGGGCTGGGAGGTTGTCTCCCTGGACATCGTGTCGCCCACAATCCTGTGCGACATCCGGAGCTGGGACTACACTACGTTTCCGGGGCACTTCGACATGGTTTGGGCCTGCCCGGTCTGCACGGAATACAGCCGCGCGCTGACGACGCGCCCGCGGCGGCTCCTGGAGGGCGACGCGCTGGTGCTCAGCGCCCTTGAGATCATTGCGCACTTTGACCCCTTGATGTGGGTCATAGAGAACCCGGCCACCGGGCTGAAGACCCGCCCGTTCATGGAGCGTCTGCCCTGGGTGGACGTGACCTACTGCAAGTACGGAACTCCGTACAGGAAGCAGACGCGGCTGTGGACCAACATGCGCTGGAGGCCGAGGCGAAGCCTGTGCAGGCCCGGCAGCCGCTGCGAGGCGTGGCAGGACGGCAGGCACCTCCGGCCGCGCAGCGGGGGCCGCGGCTTATGGAGGGGCAGTACGAGAGGGTCAGCCAATCACGCGAGCTGCTCTACAGCGTTCCTGCTGCGCTGTGCGAGGAGATTGCGCGCGCGGCCACGGAGGAGCTTGCGGAGCGGCTGAGCATTCCGGACTAGGCTTCCTCCAAGGGGCCTGGAAAATGCCCATTTTTCCATGTTTTTGCATGTTTTTTGGGCGGTGCCACTAAACACCAAAAAGAGGGGCACCCCCCGCCTTTTTTTCTCGTTTTTTGGGCGCTCAAAAGCGGTGTCACTCGGCGCCAAAAATGGTGAAGAGGGACATCGGGCCCTTTTTTTGCCGTTTTTGCTCAACTTCAAAAGCGGTGTCACGCTGCATCAAAAATGAAGCAGAGCGACACCGGGCCTTTTTTTTGCCGTTTTTGCTCAACTTCAAAAGCGGTGTCACGCTGCATCAAAAATGAAGCACACCGGGCCTTAGTCAAGCACAGAGACGCCCGTGCCGGAGAGCGTCACCAGCTGGTAGGCCACACCAAAATGAAAAACAGGGTCACATCCCGTCCATCCGGTCATCTCGTGCCGTCCCAGGCCCTTGAAGTGAACCGGGCAAGACGAGCCCACGCGGCCGATGTCGATGTTGCGCACCGTGTCGTCGTAGGTGCCCGCGAGGACGGAGAGGAAGTGGAAGTGCACCGAGGCTCCCTTCATGGGGTTGTGAGGGTACTGCAGGCTGCCCAGCTGCATCTGAGACTCCAGGAGGCTGTCCTCCTGCCTGGCCGCGCCGATGGGGGCCACGTCCTGCCCCGGGTTGGCCAGCAAGTGGATCTTGGAGCCCGCGTCGTTGTCCCAAAATGTCACAAACGCGCCCATGAGTTTCGTGAAGGCGCGCGCCACGGTGACGTTGTGCTCCGCCACGCCGTTCGGGACGCTGGACTGCTGCGTGTGCACCGTGGGGTAGCTGAACACCAGGGACCTTCCTGAGAGGAGCACGCGGTTGAAGGACTCCACCAGCGCAGAGTCCAGGACGACCTGGGAGGCCAGAACTCGGACGTTCTGGATCTCGAAGTCGGTGCTCAGCGTGGCCCGGACGGGTGCGCCCCGGCGTTCTCGGACCACAGCGCAGTCGTGGCGTCCGCAAACTCAATTTCTATCACCAGGTTCAGCTGCGGCGGCAGCATCTTCCCGCAGCGCAGGATGCCCACCATGGTGGGGCGCAGCAGCACGTCCGCGTAGCCGCCCTGGTGCACCGCGCGGGCGATGCGCGGGTCGTTCACTTCGTCGAAACCCTCCATGGCCTTGTTGCGGTTGTACTCTCTGCCCTTCAGCAGGTCGTGCACGGCCACGGTGCGCCCGTAGTAGTTGATGTCGTCGCAGCGCTGGCCGTTGGCGAAGACCTGGACGCGCTGGACGAAGCAGGCGGGGTTGGGCGTGGCCGGGGCCAGCGGGTTGGTGCCGTCCGTGTTCCTGACGCGGAAGGCGATCTTGATGGACTCGGGGTCGATGAAGGACGTGCCGCTGGTCAGCGGGATGCGGCAGACCCGCGAGGTTGTGGGGGAGAAGGAGCTCAGCAAGCTGGGGAAGTACTGCGCGTCATGCCGCGCCGTCACGTAGCTGGTGTTGCTTGTTTTCAGCTTGTAGTCCAGGCTCTGCATCAGCTCATCCTGGGCTCCGGCGGTGACTACCTCCATGCTTGTTTATATACACGCATTTTGACTCGTACGGCGAAGGAAACTATTCTTCTAGGGCGTACATAGATGTACGGCCTGTAAGAATAGCGTTTTGTGGCGCAAAACCGTGCAAAGAAGCTATTCTTGTAGTCCGTATATAGATATACGGACGAGAAGAATAAGATTTGTAACGCAAAACCGTGCAAAAGCTATTACTCCTGTCCGTACATAGATGTACAGACTAGAGTAATAGCATTTTGTAGCGCAAAACCGTGCAAATTAGGCAGCCTCAATGTCTCGCGCCAGCTGGTCAAAGCTGGGCGGAGGCAAGCTCCGGCGTGACTGCCCGGAACTGGAGCTCGCCCGCGAGCTGGGCTGGGACTGGGGCAGGGCCACGGGGTTCAGGCCCCAGGAGAAGGGGCGCGGCGGGTTGTTGGACTGCGCCTGCACGCGGAAGCCGGACTGCGAGGAGGCGCGGCTGCTTGCGGGGCTGCCTGAAGTGCTGCTGCCGGTGCGCAGCGTGAAGTGCTGGGGCTGAGTGGCGTCATTCATGTTGTTGGCGGACCGGACGTCCGATGTACTTCTTGACGGGAATCCAGCCGTCGTCGATGTCGATGGACGGGCTAAAGATGTAGATCCTTTCGAAGACGCCCCTGCAGAATCAGGCTGATCAGAGTCACGGTTTTCCCCGATTTGGAAGGTCCGAGGAAAATGCCCGTGCACGGAACCAGTGGCGCCACGGGGTCCGAGGGCTGTTTGCTGCTGTATTCTGGCGTGGGGAAAAGCTTGATCTTTCCCATACCTTTGTTTTTACTTCCCAAATTCGACGCAGGGAACCGGGCGGCAAGTCTGTCAGCGCACTGCTACACAGCAGGGCGCTGACATAGTTTGTCCGGATTGCCCGGGGGCGAGCCCGGGAGTGCGTCACTGTGTACCGACGCGCTGACGGAGTTTTCCGGGATAAAACCAAAGGGCTGGTATGCAGCTGAAGTACTTTGGAAGTAAGGCGTGGTTAGCTCCTCACATGGACCGGCTGCTGGGGGACGTCGCCGTGCTTCACTCTCCCTTCTTCGGTTCTGGAAAGCTGGAGTACTACCTCGCCGCCCGGCGCCCGGGCCTGGAGGTGCGCGGCGTCGACGCCTTCGAGCCCGTCGCAAACCTGCACCGCTGCTACTTGAGGCGAGACCCGGTCTTCCTGCGCTCCTTGCTGCGCCTGGTGGGGCGCAGGGTGGACAGGCGCTTCTACTTCGGGCACCTCCTGCCGGGCGCTCAGAGAGGCCGTGCCGGGCGCCGGGCCGCCTGCGCGTACGTCCTGCTGCGCAACAGCTTCTCGGGAAAGTGGGGCTCCTTCGCACAGCAGAGGCCGCTGGCACTGAGCAGCGTGCGGCGTCTGCAGCCACCGTGCAATGTGACCGTGCGGCACCAGGACGCGCTGGCCTACCTGCGGGCGCTGCCCTGCCCGGCGCACCAGTGCATCTACGCTGACCCTCCTTACATTGTCCCCGGCCGCAGCATGAACTACTACGGTACGAGAGGGGGCCACGACCTGGTCTTTCACACGGAGCTGCGAGACGCACTCTTCGCGAGCGGCCTGCCCTTCGTCGTCAGCGTCAACGACGTGCCCGAGGCCCGGGAGCTCTACAGCGGGGCCGACTCCATCACAAGCCTGTGCTCGGGCAAGAACAGTTCCAAGCCCGAGCTGCTCGTAGTGCACCGGGGCAATCCTGTTGCCACAGCAGGATTGGGTGAAGCAATCCTGTTGCCACAGCAGGATTGAAGGGGCAATCCTGTTGCCACAGCAGGATTGGGTGAAGCAATCCTGTTGCCACAGCAGGATTGGGTGGAGCAATCCTGTTGCCACAGCAGCAATCCTGTTGCCACAGCAGGATTGACGGCAGGGCGTGTAAGTGGTGAAAAAAAACACTCCGTCAGCGATACTGCGAGGACAGCATCGCTGACGGACCTTCGGCGCTGGCCCGGTGATGGGTTTTTCGGGATGAAACCCAACTCCGGAAGCGATGCGCTCCCCATCGCATCGCTTCCTGCTCCCCATCGCATCGCTTCCGGAGGATTTTTCGGGCAAAATCGGAAGCTAAAGCGAAGTCGGAAAACCGACCTCGGTGTAGAGCGAAGTCGGAATCCCGACCTCGGTGGAAGAATCCCGACCTTGGCGCGGGCTCGGCAGGGCTCCGATGCCGGGCAGGTGGCGCGGCCGGGAGGCTCCGATGCCGGGCAGGAATGTGATGCTCGAAAGCACAAGCGGCACTTGTGCTTTCGAAGTGCCTCGGAACTGGAAACAGGCACCAACCATTTTTTGGTTGCTGCCCGCGTGGAGTTCGGAACTGGAAACAGGCATGTCCCATTTTTTCGGAGTTGCCCGCGTGGAGTTCCGCGTGGAGTTCCGCGTGGAGTTCCCCTCAATCCTGGGGTGACAACAGGATTGAAGGAGGCAATCCTTGAATTTTTTTCTGGGAATCCCTTGGCGCGGGCTCGGCAGGGCTTCTATGCCGGGCAGGTGGCGCGCCAGGGAGGCTATGCCAGGCAGGTGGCGCGCAATTTTGTTGCAATACTGCGGCAACAAGAGTCAACCATGGAGCAATTTTGAATCAAATCGTGGGGGGAGTTCAATGCAGGGAATCCCTGCATTCCCGGTATCTCTCTCTTTAGAGGGGGTTTCCCAAATGGTCTATTCTACCTGAGAGGCTCCTAGCACTCGTCCGTCCAGCATTTGACCTCGTCCTGCGAAGGATTCGAAGTCTAAAACGCTGCGTGCAGGCGTGTGGCTGCAAAATAGAGACCCCTAGATATGCGCTGCAATTTGGCTCCAGGTTGCATTTCAAGCGATGTCAAGCTTTGCCAAAGGAAACCCCTTTTCCCTTTTTTTCGGGGACCCCTTTTTTTTGGACCCCTTTTTTCTTTTTTTTTTGTTTTTTCTTAGCCCTGCAAAGGTTGGCTCGCTTGAAATGCAACCTGGAGCCAAATTGCAAGCATATCTAGGGGTCTCTATTTTGCAGCCACACGCCTGTACGCAGCGTTTTAGACTTCGAATCCTTCGCAGGACGAGGTCAAATGCTGGACGGACGAGTGCTGGGAGCCTCTCAGGTAGAATATAAACCATTTGGGAAACCCCCTCTAAAGAGAGAGTACGTGCCACCCGAGAAGCAGGCTCACGCACCACGAGCGGGACAGCGACAAGCGCCTGCTGAACGACCTTTTCAAGCTGGCCGACCACTGTCTGGAGACGCATGACACGGCGGAAGGAGCTGGAGAACAGGGCTGCCACTCACTGCAGGGTGCCTCGCGTTCTTTAAGACCGCCGAGAAGAAGCTCCACCACTGCCACGGCACCGGCTCGGGGCGCTGGCGACTGCAGCCACCTCTGCCTCCAAGTCCTCTCAAGTTGGGCGAGAAGTGCCTGCAGATGAGCTGGGGGCCCGCTGACTCTCTCTGTTATTTGTGAATTCTAAAACCGCTCACAGCGCATCTTCAGAGGTTGTCATTCAGCAAATGTGGATTTTGCGAAAATTTGGTGGTTTTGCGGTGCGGCCACAGCCCTTCTGCTTGTACTTCTGCAAGGGTTTTTAGCTTGCTTTTTAATATGCAGGGAAAACGGGTCCTAGTCGCATTCTGTGCGACTCGGAAGTTTAAGTTGCCCGGGCTTAAAGTGCTGTTTCTGGCCTTGTAAGTGGTTTCTGTTGCGGAGCTTTGTGGCTTGAAAAGCATGATAAGTGCTAAAACTGTGGCGCTCATCAGTCTCATCCTCGAGCAGAACAAGGGCGTGTTTGAGCGGATCTACGTTTTCAGCCCAAGCGTCAACATCGATGATGGCTGGATCCCCGTCAAGAAGTACATCGAGCAGGACCTGGGGGTGAACGGAGCGTGAGCAGGCTTACTGGGACGAGTGGGATGAGTCCGCCTTGCGGCGCATCCAGTGCAGCGCAAGATTACGGAAGCGTCCAAGAAGTTGGAAATGAAGAAACTGTACCAGGTGCTTGTAGTCATCGACGACTTTGCTGACACGCCGAACTCCACAAGCCGCACGGCGCCCTTGACACGCTCTTCATCCAAGGCCGTCACATGCAGATCAGCACCTGGGTGAGCTCGCAGAAGCTGAGGCTCATCAGCGCAGCCGGGGTCAGTTACGGGCGCGCTCGCTTACGTCTGACATCCACGATAAAAAGAACGCAGTTTTAGAAGGGGCAAAAGTCCCGCCCGTGCCGGGGTTCACCTGCGGACCTCCACCAGGCCGCGTTGCTTGCCCTAGTGGCGATGGTAGTCATCTTGACTCTTGCTTGCCGGTCCTTTTTCGAAAGGGCGGACAACAAAATGGTCCGACCAAAGGGACGGCCCTCGGCTCACGCGGCTCGAGGGCCGCCATTTCCGGAAAAAAAACACCATTTTGTTTGTTTTTCCGTAAATTCAGCTTTGCGTGGTTTTTGAGCGTGATTTTGCATGACAGGTTGCCGGTGTTGCGTTTTTCTCACGATTTTCACGTTGTCGGTCGTGTTTGGAAAGAGCTTCCCCAAGCACGTGAGCCTTGTGGCGGCAGGGAACCGCTCACGGGTGCAAAGGCGTGGTTTCAGACTCACAGTTTTTCTTGACCTCACGTGCCCTGTGCCCAGACTTCGACGTGCAGATCTTCTCGCAGCGCCGCGCTTTGGAGTTGCCTTTTTGTCACTTTTTGTTGGCCGCTTGCAGGTGGATCCAATTCGTGCTACTGGGGACTCTTTGGCTGGGCACCTGTGCGGATTGGTGTCAACTCGGCCTTTGAGCAGTGTTTCAGGTTTGGTCCTGGATTTTGAAGGTCGTGTTTTCGCGCTGCCCCGTGCCAGGCTTTGTTTTGACATCGAGGCATACTGCCCGGACCTTCGCTGCTTCCGTTGTCATGGCCATCAATGCCAACTGATCTTCGAGGTTTGGGTCCGAACTCGCCAATCTGTCAGGCCCCCTGATCTTTGGCCTAGCGAGGCCCGGACACCCCCCCCGTCCCGTGCCAGGATTTGCGCGACTCGCGTTGCTTTTTTGTGTGCTTTTCCCAACCCCGTCAAGCCGCGCCGTCAGGCCCGTGTATCTTTGGAAATCGTGACCTCGTTGAGCCAGGCCCGTATTTTGTATTGTTTCTCCAACAAGTCGTACTGTCAGGTTTTTTGTAAGTCAGGCAGCGTGGTTTCCTCAAAATCGCCTTTTTTTTTCCTGGCGCTCAGGCACTGCGAACTTTTGAGCTTCCGCCCGGGCCCTCGCCGCGCTCCATTGTCATGGCCAAGAGGTCCCGTGCAGGTTATTGTCATTTGATCTTTGTCACCAATCTGTCAGCCCCCTTGAGCTTTGACCCAGTGAAGCCCTGACGGTCCGTCCCGAGGGTCCCTGCGATCTTTGTGGTTCCTGGGGTCCCTGGGTCCCTGGGCACGCGTGCGTCTGCAGGTGCCATGAAGCAACGTCCTTCCATCAAGACGTCTGGCCAGGGTCCCAAAGTGCATCCATCCTTGTCAACACACGGCGTTTTCAGGGATTTTAGGGACGCCAGAAACCTTTACGGACGCTAGGGGCCTTAGGGACCCTAAGGGACCTTAGGGACCCCAAGGGACCTTAGGGACCCCAGCAACCCTGGGTCTTGGGGGCAAGAGATCCTGTGAAGTGTGAAGTCATCTCTCAAGCTTCGGTTGGTTGCAGCTTGCCACGCAAGGGGACACAAAGACGCGCGGAAGGGCAAAGCTTCTGTTGTTTTTCCATTCGAGCAACTTTCCATACATCTATTTATCTTCGTGTACTCAAATCTATTTATTTCCATACATTTATATCTTCATATCTCTACGTATTTGTATCTCTTTATGAATTTCATATATTTATATCTTTGTATTTCTACAAATTCATATCTTTATATCTTTGTATCTTTCTCTTTATATCTTTATATCTTTATGTCTTTGTGCCTTTATGTTGGTATGTCTCTACATGGTGTTTTCTAGTTTGTAGTTGGGAGATGATGTTGTGGTGTTGTGGCCCATTTGCAATGTGTGTGTGTGTGTGTGTCTTGGCTTCGGCATTTTGTGTTTTTGCATGACCCTATGATGCTGGAGAATGCCCAGGCTGAATGGTACCCGGCGTGAAGTTCTTGCCAAGATCCCTTCAAGCCCCAAAATCCTTGTGGCCACCAAGGATCTCTGGAAGTCTCTGGGTCGCTGGGTCCCTGAAGTCCTCGGAGTCCCTAGGGTCCCTAGGGTAGGGTTTGCAGGGTTGCTAGGGTCCCTAAAGGTCTCTAAGGTCCCTAAATTCCCTAAAGGTCCCCAAGGTCCCTGAACCCGCCGTGCGTTGACAGGGATGAGCGCACTCTGGGGCCTTGGCGAGACGTCTGATGCACACGTGTGCAGGGACTCCAGGGACTCTAGGGACCCTAGGGACCTTAGGGAGCTTAGGGACCCTGGGGAATGTAGGGACCCTACAGACCCAGGGACCCCAGAGGCCCCAGTGATCCCAGGGACCAGGGACCCCAGAAACCCCCGCCCTTCAGCCCCTGGCGGCCCGGTGCCGATTTCGGCTGCTTGTTTTGCAGGCAGGCCAGTTTGGTATCTCGCTTGGACTTTGATGCAGCGGCAGGATGTGGGTCAGCCAGTCTGACGGATGGACGCTGCGAAGCCTTGCAAGGCTTGGCCCGACCGACCTTCAGGCCGCGAGTGAAAAGGAGGAGGAGCATTTAAACCCGTGCGTTGGTGTTGCCAAAGAAGCCAGTCAATCTTGTGTTTGCTCTGGAAACTTGGCTCGAGGGTACTCATCAGCACTGACACAACAACAGCTCGCAATGGTTGCCCGATGGGTCTGGTGCCAGTGCTTGAGGAATCGCAGGCCGCTCAAGCGCTTTTCGAATAGCCATGGCGATGATGCGGACCAGGACCAAAAGCCGAGGCTGGCAAGCTTGTGACGCTACCGTGCCCGCGGTAGGCAGCGGCCAGGTATGTGCCTCTGCCCTCTCGGGATTGCATTGGCGCTGCTCGTGCACCCGAGCACGGCCTGGGTCTTGGGACACATTTTTTTCGAAGGTTTTCAGGAGTCCCTTGTCGCCGCCGCCCAGGACTTTGCTCGAGGAGTTCCTGGGCTGAAGGAGCATGAAGTCCCTCCTTTGCATGTTCTTGTTTCGTGCTGAGTGCCAGGACAGCATATTGGCCCAGTTCTCAGAGTTGCCCGCAGGCGCAAGCAGATTGCACTTTGGCTCTTTCAGGTGGCAAAACGGCACCCGTTGCATGCCGGAGTCGCTCGGCGCGCCGGGGCTGCGCAAGAGGACTCCTCCGACCCGAAGCCAGTTCGCATCTTTTGCCGGCTGCCGCCAGGACAACAGCGCCGAGGCCGGGGACACGCTCTTCTTCCATGAAGGATGCCAGCCATGTAAAAATCAGCAGTGTCCGCCTCCATGCGAAGTTCACAATGCTCTTGAAGTGTATTGGCAGACCCTTACCTTTTGACCCCCGGCGGTGAGATAGCATAGTTGATCTTTGTGACTGTACAGGCAATTTGGGGCATTCGGGGAGCGAAAGGAGCTTTGAGTGTCAGTCCAGTGCAAGGGCATCGGCAAGGTGGCGTCTTTGACGGCTCCAGCAGCGCCAGCGGCAACCAGAGTGCTAGTAAACAAGCCGCGTAGGGTCGTGACCACGCGGACCAACATAACACGAAGCGGCAAGGACATGTTGGCACGCAAGAAGTCGTCCGCCGCCCAAGAGTGCTCATCAAATGCTTGAAGGCACTGGGCAAACATTGCCGACGTATCCAGCGGTAGGATTGGCCTTGCAGGCCCGTAAAGTTCAGGAATGGCCATGGCTGTGATGAGGGCCAGGATAAAAAGCCAAGGCCCGCAAGCTGATATGCTGCGCTGTTTGTTGTGTGGTTTTGCAAGGTGCGTGCCTCAGCCTGGGAATGCGCTGGCGTTGCTCATTGCAGTGGCCGAGCACGGCCTGGGTCTTGGGAACGTTGAGGGGTTGGCAGCTGACTCGTTCGGGCTTCAGGAGTCCCTGTCCGCCGCCCACGAGTCTTCGCGAGGAGTTCCCGGTCGGAAGGAAAGTGAAGTCCCTCTTTGCGAATGTTCCTGCTGGTGCTGTGATGCAAGGACCGCAACGGCGCACCGGCCCAATCTTCAGACTTGTCCACTAACGCAAGCAGATTGACCCTTTTCGCATCCTGCGAGCTTAGTGAGGCATCGAGCCAGCGCTGGTTGCATAGGAACAACATCGTTTGAAGACATGCAAGGAAGCTGTTGCGCGCTTTCTGCGCGAAACAGTCTCCGACCACATTGGGGACGGAATGAGATCAAGGGGTGTCGGGGAGGAGGAAGCAGAAGTCGACACAGTCTACAATGGTTCTTTCGAGAACTTTGCTGCAAAGGTCGAGAGGCTGAGCACAGTCAAGGTCAGTGCTACGTGCGCAAACGTTCAGAGAGTGCTTGTGGAAATCTGTTCCGACAGCCGCTACGTTGCAATGAAGCTTTATCAGATTGAGATCCAGAGCTGTCTTGTTGCGCGCAAGGGATTCTGAGCACGTGACGATGCAAGACAATTGGAGCCAGTTGAGCTTCAGCCGGATACCACAGGCTTTGCGATCGGTTTCAACCGAGCAGCATTGCAAGTCGATACAGAATCGCTGGCTGATCGACTTGGCCTTCAAAATGTGTTGGGCTTGCTCAAGAACAAGATGCTGCACGTTGTCTACTTTCAAGCAGAGGCTGCCCTGCCTGCAGCATTGGAAACGGCAAGCAAGGCACAAGAAGAGGCAAGCAAGGCACAAGAAGAGGCAGTCAAGGCAATGCAGAAGGCGGAAACTGCTGAGAAGAACGCAGCCAGGGCACTACAATCCTTTTGCAGTGTCAGGACTGTGCGTTGGGTCAAGGAACGAAGCCTGCCAAAACAGCGCCCTTACCAACTCTTTCTAAGCCATTGGCATCAGACGCTTTTGGTCTTGCATTTGCATGTTGTTTCATGGCGCTTGTAAGCAAACATGCTCTTGAATGCAAAGCTGCAAGCAAAGCTGACCGATCATGTTCTTTTCAAACAAACAGTAGATTTCCCCCAAAATCCATGCGCTGGAAGAACGATTGGCGCTGGCAGACTAATGCCCTACACATCATTTGTTGTACTTGGGCCTTGGATGGGATTGTTGCTTTCTAGTTGGATGCATTACAGCTTGGTTTCAAAACCTAATCAGTTTCAGGGAGAGTGAAAGCCAACGGGCGCACTTCTCACGTTGCTTATGGCTTCGTGCTCAGCTGGAGTTGCGTCGGCGTAGCAGCTGCCTCCCTTGGCGGCGCAGCATCGTGAATTTACTTGTGAATTTGCGTCTTTGCGGGCCTGATTTCGTTTTGGTCTCTTATTCTCGGCTGAGGCCAAGCAGGCACGCAACGTGCACGCATTGTTTCACCTCGTGCAAAAAGCAACGAGCACGTTTCGTTGCCTCGTGTGACTCTGCGTGACTTGAAGTGTTAGACCCATGCCCACATTATTTAACATCAATTGAGGTTTTGTTTGTTAATGCGCTCGATTTTGACGTTCAGGTCCTAGGCGGTTTTGATCTGAATGCGCAGCGTGTTGCGTGTGGTGGCATGTGCTTGGGTTGCGGGCATGTGCATGGTTGAAAATCAGCTTCAAGATCGAGAGAACGCAAATCTGGATGCGCAGATACGAAAGAACTGAGCACAATGTTTATCCCTGTGATGTGCCGCCTTCATGAACCATAAGAGTGAACCAAAGATGTGCATGCGACACATGAAGGCTCATTGTCCCCGCCCAGTCGTTCCACAACAAGTTTGTTCACGATACGCGATGTTGCGAGAACGCCATCGGCGCGGCACATTGGCGTGTGCACTTTGTGCGAGTATTCTTGGGTGGTGCTTTGTGGCACCACGGACAGAAACCCGCCCAATGCCGCGTTGTCCTGTCCGTGCTGCGGCTGGTGAAACAAAAAGTGGCAGCAATTTCTGGGGAGCTGCTCAGAAAGCGGCTGGCAACAACAAGACAGATGTTGAGGCCTACATCGCAGAAACAAAGACGCGTGCTGGTCAGCACATGAATTCAAGCCAAGTGGTTGATAGAGATGAAGCCGTGAAGGCCCTGGTCCAGTCGATGGAAAGCACAGGATTGCTCACACTGGTGTTGGGGGGCAAAAATCTGGGAAAAACGTTCCTCAAACAGGCCGCACTACGAGCATGCAGCTCCAACGTAGTGGTGGTCTCAGCAGATATGCGAGACATGCCAGGTACGAGTCTGTTGAATGCCATTCTCTTGACTGCCAACAAGACATTGAAGGAGAGAACTGGTGACAACGATGTCGGTCAATACGTTTCATCTTGGTTGGGCATCATATCCGCTGCTGTGCTCACAATTGAGGGTCTTGGCCCGGCAGCGAGTCCGGTGGGCGCCTTCATCAAAGACATGGCTGGCATTGCAACCAGCAGGAGAAAAGTTCGGTCGGCAATCGATGCTTTTCTGAGTAGGGTGAGAGCTTCTTCGAAGAGAAGCGCCATCGTTGTGGATGAGGCCAACCTGGGTCTGCCCGGGTTGACAAACGGACAGGATGGAGGAGAGAGGGGCGAAGCCAAGTCTGCCTTGGCAGCCATCACAGCTTGGACAAAACAAGGCAAGCTGACAAGCGTACTGCTTATTTCCTCAGAATTTGCCTACCCTTTCCGCCTGCAGGCAACAGGATTGGACCTCAGGGACATTGGCAGGGTGATTGTGATTGGCGAGGTGCCAAAGTACGACATGCTGAAGATGCTGCAACATGACTGGGGCATGGATGAAAACTTGGCAAATATATTTTACACCTATTTTGGCGGTGACATCTACACCACCAAGCAGGCTTTGGATAGCCTCGTAGAGAAGAAGGATAACTTCAACCCATTTGCAGTTGTGGACTGCCCTGGCTTACCATCCTGTGTGGAAGATCCGGAGGCGAGGGCGCACCTCGAGAACATAGCGAAACAAGGCTTTTCGCCCGTGCGAAATGTCAAGACAGACAAGGGTGCGAGGATGATAGCGGAGGAGAATGTCGGGGGTATAATTAAGGAGGATGCCATCACCTTCGATTTGCCCGACATCTTCACAAACACGTCCTGTGAGTGGGCAGTCATTCCGTCTTCCTACCACATGCGCCTCAAGATTGCCGACAAGCTCAAGAGCATCTTTCCATCAGGACGGCCGGGGGCAAGCCGACTTGGAGCTCTTCTCATTTGAGCCGGGGAAAAAACAAATGCTCCCCTCCAAAAGCTGAGACCAGACCCTTGCACTGGTTTTGCACTGCGTTTTGTCGGTCGGGTGTTTTGTCCGCTCTTTTGGGGTGGGATATGTCCGTTTTTTCATTCAATGCATGGATTGTCAGTTGCAAGAGCAGTGCTGCCTGCAACCAATAGGGTTGTCGCCCACAAGGCAGTGCCGCCCCGCAACGACCCCCAGCAGTGTGGGTCTGTCAGCTGGGAAGCCCTGCCTGGACCTTACCAGCAGCTGTGAGCAGTTTTGCCTGCCCTGCATTCACGTTCTGAAAACAGCTGTCGACTTCCTTCTCAGAAGAGCTCTCAAATTGTCGCCCACCTTCAATATTCAATGGAGATGTTGTGTTTCTTTTCCTTGCCCTGGCTCCCTGACCTTGCAGGGCAGTGGCGGCTTCCAGCCCACTGGCAATGCTTTTCCAATCGACCCAGTGCCGCAAAACATAGCACCCCTGCCATGTATTTGTTGAATGCATTTTGATCACTTTTTGTGTGAACTTGAACTTGGAGGATGCTGTGCGTCTTAGCTTCAATGTTGGCAGGCATATTTGAAGAAGGCCCCGCGCTCAAGCCGAATTTCGCTCATCCTGTCTTGCAAGCTCTTGAAAGAAGGGCGATGACAGAGATTGAGGGTTTGAGTGATTTCCACACTGAGCGTTGCTTGAGGCCATCAAGCAGGAGAAGCCAAACCGAGTCATATGCGATGCTGATGAAATTGACATATACAGCCAGAAGGAGAGCTCTGCATGTCAAAGCGCACCCCATTTGTTCCATCCCCCACACCCCACCCCATTGCCGTCTCTCAGCTGGACTTTGCAGGACGGCCGCTGGGTTAAATCAGATGAAGAATCAGAAGTCGACCGTGGCAAATCCAAGCCCAGCGCTTGGTTCCGATGCCTTTCAACTTTGGGTTGTGCCGTCGCCCAGCTGTCAGGGCAGACTGCTACGGATTCATGTTGCCAGCTGGAGCTGCTGGAGCCACATAGTTTGAGGCACCTGCCTCAGCGCAGCAGTCTTCTACACTTGTGAGCTTGCGTCGTTAATAGGCTACTGCTGGCTGTGGTCACTGTTCTCGGCTGAGGCAATGCTGGCCCACAACGTTTCACCTCTTACAGGAACAAAAAAGTGCAGTCGCAGGCACAGTTGTTTCGTTGCAGTGCGGCTTGCTGTGAAGCTCTTGGTTGGCGGCAAATTTCCACAAATCGGTGACATAGTTTGTCACGTTACCAGCTGGAATTGCTGGAGTCGCATAGTTTGAGGCACCTCAGCGGCGCAGCGGTGTTCTACACTTGTGAACTTGCATCGTTGACAGGCTACTGCTGGCTGTGGTCACTTGCAGTTTTGCTTTCTCTGTAGTGCCGTCCAACTTGAGTAGTTTTCCACTGGAATGCAGTGCGACATCTCAAGCTGTCCTAAGCAGATGGCGCAGTGAACCTTTTTCCTTACCCGGCTGGCAGCAGAGGAGAGTTGATGTCAAACAATTCAATCCTCAACACACGCATGTGCACGCATTGAGGGCAGCTTCATCCAGACACGTTCGATGCATATTGAAACCCAGCAGCATGGTCACACAGATTCATTTTCTATCATTGAACCCTTGCCATGGAGTGGCGGCATGGGCAATTCGTAGCATACCGTGGGGAACCTGTTCCGCAAAATGCACCTCTTGCGTGGTTTGGGCAGCCTGGGTCTTTTGTTGCGCCTGCTGCGCCACTTCCGCGCCCTGCGGTGCAATTTCTACCGCAAACACAGGCAGTTTTTTACGGAAGCCATGCCATACCAGAGCCAGCGCGGCAACGACAACTTGACAAAACATATTGTTTAGTTGATGAGGACGGACGGCCCAAGCCCTTCTCAAGTGTCAGTCAGATCAGCGGAAGGAACTATGAAAGTATGATATCCTGCATGATTGGCAGTGGTGGTCCTCGGACGCTCCGTGCAAATTTATTTCAAGACCCAAAGGAACAAGATCGTTTGAAGACATGCAAGGAAGCTGTTGCGCGCTTTCTGCGCGAAACAGTCTCCGACCACATTGGGGACGGAATGAGATCAAGGGGTGTCGGGGAGGAGGAAGCAGAAGTCGACACAGTCTACAATGGTTCTTTCGAGAACTTTGCTGCAAAGGTCGAGAGGCTGAGCACAGTCAAGGTCAGTGCTACGTGCGCAAACGTTCAGAGAGTGCTTGTGGAAATCTGTTCCGACAGCCGCTACGTTGCAATGAAGCTTTATCAGATTGAGATCCAGAGCTGTCTTGTTGCGCGCAAGGGATTCTGAGCACGTGACGATGCAAGACAATTGGAGCCAGTTGAGCTTCAGCCGGATACCACAGGCTTTGCGATCGGTTTCAACCGAGCAGCATTGCAAGTCGATACAGAATCGCTGGCTGATCGACTTGGCCTTCAAAATGTGTTGGGCTTGCTCAAGAACAAGATGCTGCACGTTGTCTACTTTCAAGCAGAGGCTGCCCTGCCTGCGGCAAGCAAGGCACAAGAAGAGGCAAGCAAGGCACAAGAAGAGGCAGTCAAGGCAATGCAGAAGGCGGAAACTGCTGAGAAGAACGCAGCCAGGGCACTACAATCCTTTTGCAGTGTCAGGACTGTGCGTTGGGTCAAGGAACGAAGCCTGCCAAAACAGCGCCCTTACCAACTCTTTCTAAGCCATTGGCATCAGACGCTTTTGGTCTTGCATTTGCATGTTGTTTCATGGCGCTTGTAAGCAAACATGCTCTTGAATGCAAAGCTGCAAGCAAAGCTGACCGATCATGTTCTTTTCAAACAAACAGTAGATTTCCCCCAAAATCCATGCGCTGGAAGAACGATTGGCGCTGGCAGACTAATGCCCTACACATCATTTGTTGTACTTGGGCCTTGGATGGGATTGTTGCTTTCTAGTTGGATGCATTACAGCTTGGTTTCGAAACCTAATCAGTTTCAGGGAGAGTGAAAGCCAACGGGCGCACTTCTCACGTTGCTTATGGCTTCGTGTTCAGCTGGAGTTGCGTCGGCGTAGCAGCTGCCTCCCTTGGCGGCGCAGCATCGTGAATTTACTTGTGAATTTGCGTCTTTGCGGGCCTGATTTCGCTTTGGTCTCTTATTCTCGGCTGAGGCCAAGCAGGCACGCAACGTGCACGCATTGTTTCACCTCGTGCAAAAAGCAACGAGCACGTTTCGTTGCCTCGTGTGACTCTGCGTGACTTGAAGTGTTAGACCCATGCCCACATTATTTAACATCAATTGAGGTTTTGTTTGTTAATGCGCTCGATTTTGACGTTCAGGTCCTAGGCGGTTTTGGTCTGAATGCGCAGCGTGTTGCGTGTGGTGGCATGTGCTTGGGTTGCGGGCATGTGCATGGTTGAAAATCAGCTTCAAGATCGAGAGAACGCAAATCTGGATGGCACCAGCCTGCACATGCGCAGATACGAAAGAACTGAGCACAATGTTTATCCTGTCATGTGCCGCCTTCATGAACCATAAGAGTGAACCAAAGATGTGCATGCGACACATGAAGGCTCATTGTCCCCGCCCAGTCGTTCCACAACAAGTTTGTTCACGATACGCGATGTTGCGAGAACGCCATCGGCGCGGCACATTGGCGTGTGCACTTTGTGCGAGTATTCTTGGGTGGTGCTTTGTGGCACCACGGACAGAAACCCGCCCAATGCCGCGTTGTCCTGTCCGTGCTGCGGCTGGTGAAACAAAAAGTGGCAGCAATTTCTGGGGAGCTGCTCAGAAAGCGGCTGGCAACAACAAGACAGATGTTGAGGCCTACATCGCAGAAACAAAGACGCGTGCTGGTCAGCACATGAATTCAAGCCAAGTGGTTGATAGAGATGAAGCCGTGAAGGCCCTGGTCCAGTCGATGGAAAGCACAGGATTGCTCACACTGGTGTTGGGGGGCAAAAATCTGGGAAAAACGTTCCTCAAACAGGCCGCACTACGAGCATGCAGCTCCAACGTAGTGGTGGTCTCAGCAGATATGCGAGACATGCCAGGTACGAGTCTGTTGAATGCCATTCTCTTGACTGCCAACAAGACATTGAAGGAGAGAACTGGTGACAACGATGTCGGTCAATACGTTCCATCTTGGTTGGGCATCATATCCGCTGCTGTGCTCGCAATTGAGGGTCTTGGCCCGGCAGCGAGTCCGGTGGGCGCCTTCATCAAAGACATGGCTGGCATTGCAACCAGCAGGAGAAAAGTTCGGTCGGCAATCGATGCTTTTCTGAGTAGGGTGAGAGCTTCTTCGAAGAGAAGCGCCATCGTTGTGGATGAGGCCAACCTGGGTCTGCCCGGGTTGACAAACGGACAGGATGGAGGAGAGAGGGGCGAAGCCAAGTCTGCCTTGGCAGCCATCACAGCTTGGACAAAACAAGGCAAGCTGACAAGCGTACTGCTTATTTCCTCAGAATTTGCCTACCCTTTCCGCCTGCAGGCAACAGGATTGGACCTCAGGGACATTGGCAGGGTGATTGTGATTGGCGAGGTGCCAAAGTACGACATGCTGAAGATGCTGCAACATGACTGGGGCATGGATGAAAACTTGGCAAATATATTTTACACCTATTTTGGCGGTGACATCTACACCACCAAGCAGGCTTTGGATAGCCTCGTAGAGAAGAAGGATAACTTCAACCCATTTGCAGTTGTGGACTGCCCTGGCTTACCATCCTGTGTGGAAGATCCGGAGGCGAGGGCGCACCTCGAGAACATAGCGAAACAAGGCTTTTCGCCCGTGCGAAATGTCAAGACAGACAAGGGTGCGAGGATGATAGCGGAGGAGAATGTCGGGGGTATAATTAAGGAGGATGCCATCACCTTCGATTTGCCCGACATCTTCACAAACACGTCCTGTGAGTGGGCAGTCATTCCGTCTTCCTACCACATGCGCCTCAAGATTGCCGACAAGCTCAAGAGCATCTTTCCATCAGGACGGCCGGGGGCAAGCCGACTTGGAGCTCTTCTCATTTGAGCCGGGGAAAAAACAAATGCTCCCCTCCAAAAGCTGAGACCAGACCCTTGCACTGGTTTTGCACTGCGTTTTGTCGGTCGGGTGTTTTGTCCGCTCTTTTGGGGTGGGATATGTCCGTTTTTTCATTCAATGCATGGATTGTCAGTTGCAAGAGCAGTGCTGCCTGCAACCAATAGGGTTGTCGCCCACAAGGCAGTGCCGCCCCGCAACGACCCCCAGCAGTGTGGGTCTGTCAGCTGGGAAGCCCTGCCTGGACCTTACCAGCAGCTGTGAGCAGTTTTGCCTGCCCTGCATTCACGTTCTGAAAACAGCTGTCGACTTCCTTCTCAGAAGAGCTCTCAAATTGTCGCCCACCTTCAATATTCAATGGAGATGTTGTGTTTCTTTTCCTTGCCCTGGCTCCCTGACCTTGCAGGGCAGTGGCGGCTTCCAGCCCACTGGCAATGCTTTTCCAATCGACCCAGTGCCGCAAAACATAGCACCCCTGCCATGTATTTGTTGAATGCATTTTGATCACTTTTTGTGTGAACTTGAACTTGGAGGATGCTGTGCGTCTTAGCTTCAATGTTGGCAGGCATATTTGAAGAAGGCCCCGCGCTCAAGCCGAATTTCGCTCATCCTGTCTTGCAAGCTCTTGAAAGAAGGGCGATGACAGAGATTGAGGGTTTGAGTGATTGTCAGGCAATCAAAGCGGAAGAGGAGTTGACCATTGCTGCATCCAAGATCGACGTTTACAGCCGGAAGGAGAGCTTTGCATGTCAAAGCGCACCCCCATTTGTTCCATCCCCCACACCTCACCCCCTTGCCGTCTCTCGGCTGGACTTTGCAGGACGGCGGCTGGGTTAAATCAGATGAAGAATCAGAAGTCGACCGTGGCAAATCCAAGCCCAGCGCTTGGTTCCGATGCCTTGCAATTTTGGGTTGTGCTGTCGCCCAGCTGTCAGGGCAGACTGCTATGGATTCACGATTCCAGCTGGAGCTGCTGGAGCCGCATAGTTTGAGGCACCTCAGCAACCCAGCAGTGTTCCACACGTGCGAACTTGCATCGTTGCCAGGCTACTGCTGGCTGTGGTCACTGTTCTCGGCTGAGGCAATGCTGGCGCACAACGTTTCACCTCGTACAGTGACAAAAGCATGCGTTCGCAGGCACAGTTGTTTCGTTGCAGTGCGACTTTGCTTGACTCCTGAAGGGTAAGGCAGGCAACTGTTCACACTTTTGAACATCAGGCAACGGTGTTCAAGTCAAGCAGGGAATGCCTGCAACGGGTACAGGACCAGCAACAGTTGCCGGCGCTGGTCAACAGCTGTTTCACTGCGGCGTTCCTCCCTGTGCCAAAGCGCGCGGATGCAGTACCAAGCCGTTTGAAGAAGTGCGGGGGAAAGAATTGCTCTCGTGGCTTGCCAGTTTGACCTTTTTGAGCCAAGTTGTGCACAGGTGTTTGATGCTATTTGTTGAAGGTGGCGATCAGGGAAGTTGAGCAGCAGTGGACAAGAAATCACGCCGACCAGCGCCAGTGCTAATGAGCATCATTGCAGAATGCGGGCCAACAGCATGGGAGAAACGCATGGAGCGGCAATGTCATTACTTCCAGGAATCGCGGTAGCATGTCATGAAGCGCCAATGGCTGAAGCTGGTGTTTTTTCTGCCGACTGTGCGCCATTTCACCAGCCGAGTTCTCTCTCGGCTTTCTCGGGGCAAGCAGTTGGTCAACAAGCTCTCGCAGGTGAATGGCGGATGGGGCTTTTGAGCAAGTATCCAGCGAACAAATGGGGAGCAAGTCCACGCATTGTTCTTTATTGGACGCAAATCTAAAACTGCACTTCTGTCCCCGCTGCGCACAGATTCCAGGGCGTTGGGAACAAGCTGATCTTCCCCATGGCCACGGTTTGCTTTTTTTTAGCGCATCCCAAACCCTGAGTCTTGACGCGCAGGTGGCAGCAGTAGATTAGGCGGTAGGCCAGCTTCGCCCGCGTTTCGGGCTGCCAGGGCTCGTCCCCTTCGATCACCCAGCAAGGCCTCGGCTTGCAGCAGCGCAGCCAGCAGCTGTCCATTTGCCGCAGCCTGCCCCAGATTGTGGGCAGCCATTGTGGCGAAAACTTGTTTCCGCAAAAAAGAAGGTCCTTTTTTCAACAACAAAATCCGGTTTTGTAATTTTTATACGGGCTCGGAATTTGTAGGGAGTTCCCCGATTTTAGAAAAGCCAGCAAAAGGCACCGACAGCGACCAGTACTTGCTGCAACTCTGCGGACATCAGGAAAAGAATGTCCCACGCCGTTTTGAACAGTGTCCGCGGTCAACCCCTGTCTATCGAACTCTGCATAGATGGTGGAGGCATCTGAGGCACCCCAAGTTAAGCAATGAGCTGCCAGAAACGCTGCCAGAGCTGCCGCAGTCCGACCAGGCGATGAACTTCTTCCTGCATGCCGAAGCTTGCCCCGCTGCAGGCCCATCCCAGACAGGCAATGTACAAGGGAAATCTGCCGACCCCAAAGGCAGGATTGCGCCCTCAGGGGCTGTGGTCGCATTCTGGGAAAGGGCCGGACGCAGCCACAGAGGCTGGAGCAATTCCGGGCTGCTGCGAGTACAGGCCGCGACAGGGTCGCCGGGCTGCTTGGAGGTGTACTCGGGCGTGGGGAAGAGCTCGCTAATAGCCGGCGTCATTGCCCCAGGCTAAGAAGCCAAAGCGTGTGTCGCGTGGGGAAGAGCTTTTCGCCTCGGCTGGCGCACTTGCATGACACCAAACCATTGGGATCAGAATCGCCGCGTGGGGAAGAGCTTAATCCTCCCCATGCCTTTGCCTTATGGGCGCATCCCATTCCCTAAGGCCAACCGCTGCCCGGCGGAAGCAACACTCCAGCGACCGAAGCACGAGCCCAACCCAGCCAAGCGGGCGTCGCTCTGCAGGTGCAGCGACTCTCCCAGGTCGACCTCAAAGTCACTGTCCGAGCCGGCCACCCTCTTGCGGCTGTCCACGTAGATCGTTGTCATCCTTTTCTTTAGGAAACCACCCATCCGGCGGACGACGGGCGGCTGGACGGCTGAGACGGAAGTGCAGCAGGAGATGTTCTCACACTTCGCGTTGATCAGCGTGGAGCTGGCGAACAGCTTCTGGCCCAGGAAGCTGAGCGCCGCTCCCATCGGCGTCTTTTTCAAGCGCGAAACGCTCTTCGAAGCGCTTGTAGAACATTTCGTTCTTCGGCTTCAGGTAGTACACGAAGAGGAAGCTGTAAGGTTCTCGGGTCGCCTGCTCATACAGCCGGTACAGCTGCTCCTTCGGCAGCAGGGCGCTCAGCTCCTCGATGACGGCGTCCAGCTCGTGCTGGTTGCGCAGCCTCCAGCAGCAGAGGAATTGCATGTTGACCCGCACGGCTGCGCTGATGAGCCTCAGCTTCTGCGAGCTCACCCAGGTGCTGATCTGCATGTGACGGCCTCGGATGAAGAGCGTGTCAAGGGCGCCATGCGGCTTGTGGAGTTGCGGCGTGTCAGCAAAGTCGTCGATGACTACAAGCACCTGGTACAGTTTCTTCATTTCCAACTTCTTGGACGCTTCCGTGATCTTGCGCTGCTGCTGGATGATGCGCCGCAAGGCGGACTCATCCCACTCGTCCCAGTAAGCCTGCTCACGCTCCGTGTTCACCCCCAGGTCCTGCTCGATGTACTTCTTGACGGGGATCCAGCCATCATCGATGTTGACGCTTGGGCTGAAAACGTAGATCCGCTCAAACACGCCCTTGTACTGCTCCAGGATGAGACTGATGAGCGCCACAGTTTTGCCCGACTTGCTGGGCCCAAGGAAGATGCCCGTGCATGGCACCAGGGGCACCACGGGGTTTGCGTTACGCAAGTTCCGGAAGCCGGCAGCTGAAGTATACGTGGCCTATCTGCGGCTGCCCTAACCCAGCAATGCAATCCTGTTGCCGGAGGATTGACGGAGACGCAACCCAAGGCTCACATGCAGCAAATAAGGCCAAGAGAATTCCACCCTTCTGCTCTGAGTTACCGTTGCGCTTAGAAAGCACTTATCAGGCTTTTCGAGCCACAAAGCTCCGCAACAGAAACGCACTTACAAGGCCAGAAACAGCGCTTTAAGCCCGGGCAACTTAAAATTCCGAGACGCACAGAATGCGACTAGGACCCGTTTTGCCTGCATATTGAAGCAGGCGGAAAACCCTTGCAGAAGTGCAAGCAGAAGGGCTGTGGCCGCACCGCGCAAAACCACCAAATTTTCGCAGAATCCACATTTGCTGAATAATAACCTCTGAAGATGCGCTGTGAGCGGTTTTAGATTTCACAAATAACAGAGAGAGCCGCTGAGGTTCGTGGACAGCATGAACGTCTCCCACGATTGCACCCACAAGCGCTGCCGGAGAGCTGCTGCACGCCGACCGACTCTCCGCCCCAAAGACGGCCTCTCAAACAGCGGCGGACGCACTGCGACCTGGAGCAGGCGTGGGACTGCATCCTCCGCGGTGTGCGGCCCGTACAGGTCCCCGACCTTCATGCGCGCGGGGAGAGCCCAGTCCAAGTGGTCATGCAGCTCCGGGGGAAGTCGTAGTCCACGAGGCCGCCTCGGTGTCGGACTCCCAGCGAGAGGCACGTTTCGCTCAGCCTAGCAGCGTTTTCTTCTGGCAGGGCGACCGCCACGCAGGAGCCGTTGAGCATGGGCAGCGTCATTGCGGCGTACATGGCGTCAAAGTCCAAGTACGAGATCCGCTGACGGGCTCCTGGGGTTGTAGACGCCATGCTGCGGCGGCCGCGAGACTCCCATTCACCTCATCACCGACGAGCAGGCCTACAAGGACGTGCGGTCCTTGGGCTGAGCTGCATCTTCCAGCCCTTCGCTCAAGCCAACAACCCCGAGCTGGCGAGGAGGACGTCGGTGTGGAGGCAGTCGTGAACTCGGAAGGTCTCCACCCCATGAGACAGGCGGTGCTGACGGCCAGCCGGTGGTCCTGCTCACCGCCTTCCCTGCCAGCACGCTGTCGTAGCAGTGCTGCTCCCACACCGCGGGCATCTCCCACGCCTCGGCGCCGCAGAAGTGCCCGAAGGGCACGGGCAGCTTGCGCACATGGCGGAGCGCCTCGACCTCTCTCCGTCGCCCTGCAAACTGCGAGAAGCTCGCGCCCTTCCGCGGCATGCACGTAGAGGAGAGCGTGGTGCTGGGTGCCAGGGTCTGGAGGCTGCACAGGCCCCTTCATGGCGGGCTGGAGTCAAGCACAGCGAGCTACCTCCACAAAGGAGGCTCTTCACGGACACCGTCTTCAAGCTGCAGGACCCGCTCCACGCCGAGGAATCTGCACCGCCACCCTCTTCGACGTGGCCGGCAAGTCCAAGGACCCCGAGAGGGACCTGAGCGCGCTCTCTGCAGCGGCGCACTCAAGGCCATCGAGGTGATGGGCCAGGGGCAAGCTCGGCGACGAGACCTTCCCCGCCAGGATCCTGGAGTACGTGGGCCTGCGCTCAAGATGTACAGCAACGTGCCGGAGGCCGGGAGCTCCACAGCCGTGCCGCCCAGCGCAGGATTGTCGGCAGGGCAACTCCGTCAGTGATGCCACAAGAACGGCATCACTGCGTTGGAATTCCACCTCGGTGGGTAGAGTTCCGACCTCGGGTGGCGCGGGCTTGAGCCGTGCTCGGCAACCAGGAAGTACATGAATTGAGGGAAAATATCCTTGAATTCAAACCCCCAGGTCGTGAAACCACCCCTGACCTGCGCACGACGCTCAAAAATTTCGGGACAAATCGCCGAAATTTCGCCTCGAGGCCATTCTCGGAAGGCTTCGATGCCAGGCCATTGTTGAAGCAACATTGAATCGTCTTAAGCAACAATAGCGCAACATTGGATCATTGCGCAGCCCGGACAGCGAACTGTGCAGTGAACTGCGCGAACTGCGCAAACTGCAGCGAGCTGCAGACTGCGCTGCGCGAAAGCGCGAACATAGAACATCGCACCTCTCTCTTTAGAGGGAGTTTCCCAAACGGATTCTATTCCACCTGGTAGGCTCAAAGGAAACCCTGGCTGGCTGTTGGCTTCTGTGTTGGCCTTTCCGCCAGAACCGCTTTTTCTGAAGGGTTTGAAGCCACCTCGTTGGTGACTGCCCTTTTTGTTTCCTGATTTTCCTTTTCCTTTTCTCTTCTTGAACTTGAAGTTCCGCCCCGACACTTTTCTTGCTATGAACGCATCGTTCTCCTCGAGGACCCAGAACGTCTCTTCATCGTTGTTTGACATGAATCCTTCAAGTCCTTCTTCATCCTCAACCCAGAAGCCTTCTTCTCCTTCGTATTCACCTTGTTCGATGATGAAGAATGTGTTGCTTCGGTTGCCTCCTTGAGGTCGGATGGATGGATCTTTAGATTTCGACCTTAGTAGTAAGGAAAGGCAGCTTATAGGGACCTAATTATTTTGGATTTTTGGTCCCTAAACGCTCCAAAACAGCCAAATTTCGTCCAAAAAACGCTTGTCACCAGCGATGTCACCGCTTCGTCACCGCTCCGTTTTTGGAGCAAAAAGCGCTGAAAACGGCGAACTCCGAAAAGTGCGTTTTTCGTGTCCGGCGTCAAATGTGCTGCCTGGGCCTCCAAATTCGCTCGTTTTCCGCCGAAAACCGGCTCCAGGTGTTCGCCGTGCTCCGAAATCCGTTTTCTAGCCCGAAAAGCCTGCGAATTCCAGCCCGCTGAGCTTGTCACCGCCGATGTCACCGGTCTCTAACACGTCAGCCTGCCGAGGCACACCGCCTCTGTCGCCGGGGTCTGACACGACAGCCCGCCAAGGTGCTCCCACATAACGCGTCAGCCTGCGAGGTTCTCCCACGTGACACGGCAGCCCGCTGAACTTGTCACCGCCGATGCCACCGGTCTCTAACACGTCAGCCCGCCGAGGTCGAACCTCCGAAACGTCGCTCCGGAGACCAACGCCTAAGCCATGTCACCATAGGCTCTCGTTACCGTCCCAAAACGGCGCTTTTTGGCCCAAAAACGGTCTCACCGCGATGTCAGCGCTTCGTCACCGCTCTCTTTGGGGCCGAAAAGTGCGCCCGAGAGGACTCGGTTCTTGGCAAGTTTGAGTCAATAATGGAACCGGGTGATTCATCAATGGCTCATGAATGGGCAAGGTTGGTTCATGAATGGGCAAGGTTGGTTCATGAATGGGCAAGGTTGGCTCATGAGTGTCCTTCGCCGGTCTCGTCATGTGGCCGAGGTGTCCCAAGCGTTTTTGACCGACGCCATCGGCCAATTCATCAGAGGTCTCGCTTCATGCCCAGTCATTCCACACTTCGCGTACTGGTAGGGGCTGTTGCGAGTTGATATATAATTATACCACCCTGCCCCCGAATGTCCCATAGCGACTCAAGTGAGGGAGCGTTGCGAAAGTACAACACCCCATTGTTACGAATTCGTGTAACACCTACTCCTAAGAAAACATGTTTGAAGGACCTGTCACGGGCAACATCCCGGAGGTCCTGGACAACGGAGAGGTGACTGACGGCACGCGCGTCACAGCAGGACAGCTGGCCCTCGCTCTGACTCCCTACGCTCAAGTGACTGACCTGGCGGTGAACACGGCAGCCTCCGGCAACAACGCCGCTGCCATCCAGTCCCTGGACGACCGAGTCACCGCCAAGCTGGCCTCAAAGCTGGACAGCAGCGCGCTGGCGCCGGCGATTGCGCCCGGTGGCCGCGCACGGAAGCAGCATCGCAGCGCTGCAGAGCTCGCTGACCACGGGTCTCTCCAACAAGGCAGACCAGTCGGCCTTCGACGTGCTGGAGGGCGTGGTGGCCACTAAGAGCACCCCGGACAGCGTGGACCTGAAGCTGTCCAACTACAGCACCACGGCGGCCATGAACGGCTCCATCGCCTCGGCCAACAACGCCACGCTGGCCACGGTGGCCGCCAACTACGGCCTCAAGACGGTGGTGGACCAGCACTCCCTGGACATAGCGGCGAGGATCACGCCGCTGGAGGTGGACACCAAGGTGGCCAACGCTCTCCTGGGGGCCGTCACCGCCGCGGCGCTGGCCTCCGAGCTCGCGAGCCGAGACGCCTCCATCTCGGGGCTGCAGGCCTCCAAGGCAGACGCCAGCGCCCTGACTGCTTACGCCCTGCAGTCGACCGTGGACACTTCCTCGGAGGTGGACTCTAAGATAGCGACAGCCCTCTTGGACGCCGTCACCACGGCAGCCCTGGACGCCGCCCTCCTCGGCAAGGCGGACGCAAGCGCGCTGGCCTCCCTGCTCTCCACGGTGGACGGGTTGGACACGCCGCTGGAGGTAGACACCAAGATAGCAAATGCCCTGCTGGGTCTCGCCACCGAGGCCTTCGTCGCAGCGCAGCTTGCTAGCCGGGACGCCAGCATCGCGGCGCTCCAGGGGGCCAAGGCCGACGCGACGCTGCTGGCCTCATACGCCACGAACGCCGCGCTCTCGGCCAGCGAGACCACGCTCCAGAGCGCCCTCGACGCAATCCTCGCGGAGCTCGCCGCCCTGCAGCTTTCCGGCAGCGGCGGAGTTGTTAACGCGCCGGCCTGGGCGGGCTTCACGACTTGGGAGCTCGTTCGCGGAAGTAACGTCGTTCGCAACCTGCATCTGGGGGCTCCTCTCTCTGCTGCGCTGGCCAACGGCGAGACACGCTGAGCATCACGGCAGACTGCTACTCCACGGCGGGCACTGACGCCGCTATAACAGCAGCCCTGCTGGCCTACTACACCTCGGCGCAGGTAGACGCTGTTGGGAGACTACCGCACGGGGGCAGCGCAGGACGCGGAGACGACCAGCGCCATCACGACCGCGCTGCTGGCCTACTACACCTCGGCGCAGGTAGACGCGCTGTTGGGAGACTACCGCACGGCAAGCGCGCAGGACGCAGACGCAGGCCGCCATCGCGGGCGCGCTGCTGGCCTACCGGACGGGCCCGGACCAGGACGTCTTCACAAACAACCAAATCACCTCGGCGCTGGTGGCGTACCGTTCAATCGCAGACCAGGACGCGGCAACGGCCTCGAGCATCACAGCCGCGCTGCTCAGCTACTACACCATCGCACAAGTAGACGGCCTCCTTGCCGGCAAGCTCGGAGTCACGGAGGCAGCCTCGGAGGGGCCGACGTGGTGGTGGCCGCCATAGGAGAGCAGATCCTGGCCCCCACGGACGTCTCGCTGTCAAACTGGACGGTTCGCCCCAGCAGCGGCTGCAGCGTGGTCCTGGCCACGCACACTGCGGGAGTAAGTGTGGACGGCTACACCCTGACCCTGGCGGCGAACCCGTGGAACATCGTGCGCACCTACAACCTGACCCCGGGCCGAGAGCTCCTCTTCGCCTGCCGCTACCGGCTCGGCACGGCCTCCAACTTCGTGGTGTGTGTCAGAGGCCGACAACGTCTACGACCCAGTACGGCAGCTTCGTGGGCGACCAGGGTGCCTGGAGCACGGCCAAGATGTACTTCACAGTGCCTCCGAACGGAGTGGCGAAGCTGCACTTCGGGGCGCACTTCCCGCCGGGCCTGCCCAACCAGACGGCAGGAACGGTGGACGTCTACGGCCTCCAGATCCTGGACGCAACCCTGGAGACCGGCAACTGCGGAGGTGGAGGAGGACACGGCGGCTTCGGCACTGCTGCTGAAGCACGAGACGGAGGGGCCGACGACGTCACGCTGGCCACCCTGAGCGAGGTGCTGCTGGAGCCCACGCTCACCACGCTAGGCAATTTTCTGGTGCGCTCCAACAGCCAGAGCTCCGTGGCCTCAGCCAGCTTTACGGTGGGAGGCTTTCAGCTGGAGGGCTACGCCATGACCCTGAGCGCTTTCGCCTGGAACATCGTGCGTACCTACACGCTGACGCCGGGGAGACGCTACTCCTTCGGCTGCCGGTACCGGCTGGGCACGGCCTCCAACTTGGTGATGTGCGTCAGCGCGGCCGACAACGACTACGTGGGCGTCACCGGCACCTTCCTCGGCACGGCAGTGTCTGGAGCACGGCGCGCCTGGACTTCTCGGTGCCGCCGGGCGGAATCGCGAAGCTGCACTTCGGAGCCTTCGGAGGCTCGATCCCCGGGCTGGTGCAGCAGTCGGCGGGCACGCTGGACCTGTACAGCATGCAGATCAGGGCCTCAGCCTTCGAGGGAGAGTCGGTCTCCGTGACGGACCTGCTGGCGGACTCGCTGGCCCTCACGGGCTCGGCCACGCTGGACGGGCTCACCGCGCAGGGCAACGTGGGCTGCGACCAGCTGCTGTGCAACGACGTGAACTGCACTGACGTGTTCACGACGGGCGTGGACGCCTCAGGCGCCATTTCCTGCGCAGCGCTCCGGCCACAGGCACCGTCGCCGGAGCCACGCTGTCGTCCACAGGGGCCGTGTCAGGCAGCTCGCTGAGCATCACGGGCGCGGCCAGCGTGGGCCTGCTGAGCTCAGCCACCGGAATCACGGGCAGCACGTTGACCATCAACAACACGGCCAACGCCGGGAACTTCACCACGGTGGGCGACGTGTCCACGGGGACGCTTGACGGCCTCGGGCGCAGCAACCGCGGCGAGCTTCGCAGCTACCGGGGCGCTCACGGGCGCCACGCTGACCATCACCGGGGCGGCCTCCGCGGGCCCGCTGGACTGCGAGAGCCTGGACTGCACCTTCACGGCCACGAGCGGCGGAGTGTCGACGGGCAGCGTGGTCTGCGGCGACGTGACGAGCTCGGGCACGGTCTCCGCGCCGCAGCTCTTCGCGTCCAACACGCTCATCGTGACCAACACCTCCGACTTCTCGGACGATCTCTTCCTGACGAAGAACTGGGCGGGCTGGAGCAAGCTGCAGATGTCCAACAACAGCGCGGCCTCCGACAGCGGCCCGGAGCTGCGGCTGCTGGGCAACCAGAGCGCCAGGGTCTTCCTGGAGCGGGACGGCGGGACGCACCAGTGCGAGCTCATCATGATCAACGATGAGGCGCTGGTGCAGACGAAGAGCCTCTCGACGCAGCTGTCCTTTACCACGAACCAGAGGAACCCCGGCTGCCTCGTGATCGCGGGCAACACTGCAACACGAGCTTCACGGACTTGTCGGACAGCAGGGTGAAGACGGAGATCGCCGAGGCCGACGTGGCTGAGCTCCAGCAGCTCTTCGACTCCGTGGAGCCACGGCATGGAAATGGTCACCCTCGACTACTCTCACCTCACCAGCGTGCTCTGGGGGTGTGCAAGGGCTTCCAGGCCCGGCGGAAGCCTGGCAGGCCTAGCGGGGGCCGAAGAACCCATAAGAAGCATGGCGGCCGACGCCCGCTAAGGCTCGTCAACGAGGATCCCCGCACCGGTTTCCCCAGCATAGCGCAGACGCTGCAGCAGGCTTAGGTGCGCGACCCCAGCATTTCCAGAGAGGAGGTAAAGGCGTTTCTGGACGGCCTCCGGGTAAACCAGGACACGGGCAGGCCACTCGCAAAGAGTCGTTTTGTAGGTCAAGTGGGTGGAAGGCAGGTGTGGCCCTCCCCCGGTGCGACCGGAGAAGATGATGTGGGAGGGTCGGCGTAGATGCAGGTTTGCTAGGATGCTGGGGGCAGTGCTCAGCTCGGAGGGCAGTGGCTGCTGCTGCCAAAGGAGCCCCATTTTCCCGAGAAGCTGTTGCGCAGCAGGGCGTGCGCAGGCCGCCCTGCTACGCCCGGCAGGCCTCTTAGCGCGCCCTGAAGTAGAAGCGCCTGTCCACGTCGCGCCCAGCGTCGCCGCGCCGACGTGGCTCCGTGCGGAGATGCCCGACAATGTGGTCAGCGGCAGATGCCCGACGATGCTCCTCCACAAAGCCCAGGCCGGCAGCACGAGTAGTAAGGAAAGGCAGCTTTTTCTACCCTGCAAAACAGCCAAATTCTCCATCCAGCTGAACGTTTCCGATGTCACCGGTCTTTGTCACCGCTCCGTTTTTTGGTGCAAAAAGCGCTCACGGTCAACTCCGAAAAGTTTGTTTTTTCGTGTCAGACGTCAAAAGTCACCGCTTGCTTTTTGGGTGCAAAAGTGCGCAAAAGCGGCCCTAGGTCCGGACCTCGTTCTCCGCAGGTTTTCCGCGGCCCGACAGTCCGCCGGAGGACCAGGCTCGGAGACCGCCGAGGTGGTCCGTCAGCCCGCCGAGCTTGTCACCAGTGTCACCGCTCCGTCCGGCTCCGTTTAACCGGCGAATTCCGCCCGCCGAGCATGTCACCGCTTGTCACCGCTTCGCTTCGTCACCGGGCCGAAAAGTGCGCAAAAACACCCCAGTTCCCGGCACAGCTTCGCCGGTCACTTCATCATGGGCCGAGGTATTCCAAGCGCTTTGACCAACGCCATCGGTCAATTCATCAGAGGTCTTATAAGTGAAGGACCTCACTTCACGTACTGGTAGCACGGGTTGATGTAGAATTATACCACCCCGCGCTACAGACGCAGGCAGCCATCTCGGCGCCCTGCTGGCCTACGGCTGGCGTCCCGCTAGCAAGCTGCGCCTGCGACAAGGCCTCGGTGGCGAGACCCAGCAGGGCATTTGCTATCTTGGTGTCTGCTGTTAACCCTCCACCGTGGAGCAGTTGCGTCCGCCTTGCCGAGGAGGGCAGCGTCCAGGGCTGCCGTGGTGACTGCGCCCAAGAGGGCTGCCGCTATCTTAGAGTCCACCTCTGAGGAAGTGTCGACGGCAGACAGAGCGGTGACGGATCCCAGGAGAGCGTTGGCCACCTTGGTGTCGACCTCTAGCGTGATCCTCGCCGGAAGTCTAGGGAGTGCTGGTCCACCACCGTCTTGAGGTCATAGTTGGCCGCCGCTGTGGCCAGCTGGCGTTGTTGGCCGAGGCGATGGAGCCGTTCATGGCCGCCGTGGTGCTGTAGTTGGACAGCTTCAGGTCCACGCTGTCGGGGGTGCTCTCGTAGCACGTTGAAGTTTTTGAGGACTCTCTTCTCCGGGTCAGACCTTCTGGGTCTTGGAGTATGTCCTGCACTTGAGCCGATGGCGGTCGTCGAAGAGCTCCATGACTTATTCACACATTTTGCATTTGCTTCGGGAACGTTTCGTTTGTGATTTGCTTTTTCGACTTCGTAGTGACCCTATTATCCAGGAATTTTGCAGTTTTCTGGGAGATTTCGACCCTGGAGTGCGACCTTGGGTTTTTTCCCTGTTTATGCAAGATCCTTGTCAAGGGCGAGATAAACCTGCCTTTCATCATCATCGGTGCCGGCATGGTTGTGACTGTGCGGATCACAGCGGATGTTATTTTTCTGAGGCTTGTGACTTTTCTTCCACTTGCTCTTCTCGTGAGAGTTGTTTTCTTGACGGCGAAGCTTCGGAGGCACCTTTGGATGTGAATTTTCTGGATTTGGTTCGGATGGCCTCTCTCAAAGTTTCTTTGGACCACGGTGATCACCTTTTGAGACCTTTGAGTACGTTTTCAAGTTTGGGTTTTTGCATGGAAGTCAATAGCTGTACCTCGGAGCAAAGCGCTATCAATAGAAAGCGTCATTCGGGCTTGACGGCGGCTTCTGATTATATGCATTTCACTCATGTCCTGTGCTGGATCTTGAGCTTTCAGAGGATTTGTACAATTTTGGCTCCTCTGATTATATCTTTGGATCTTGGTCACCTTGGGAGCTCGTTCTCACTTTGGGATGCTCTTGCTGAGACGCTTTTGCATTTCTGTGAACTTGTCTACAGGTTTGATGTTCACCCGCAGAACGAGTACGGTAAGTCTGACTTGCTTTCTCAACTTAAGGACTTGTGGGTTTTTTCCAGCTTGATTTGCCTATCCTCGTCTTGTGCATGGAGGCTCAACAGGGCACAAGAGGCGGCTTTGCATATTCTCTTTCTTGGTCGGGGCCAAGATTGCTCCATTGCTTTGCCATTCACATTTTGCCTGCTTTTCTGCACCTATTGGTACAGCGATTTGCAACTGTTGGGTATCATGAAGGTCCTGGCGATCCTCATCTTCAGGCTGGTGTATTACATGGTACCGGACGAATCATCCCTATTTCAGCATGTAATTGGACGAGCGATTTTGACCTTTTGTCTGCTGGATTCGGTGGTGATGCTCAGTATTTGCAACCTGCACCTACGATTCCTACACATGCCATTCAGTACGGAGGAGCCAGGCAGCTTGGCGTTTTGCCACTTCGTCAAGATGGCCTGGACAGTCAAGATTTACCTCAATCAGGATTTGGCTCGGGTTCTGTTCGTGAACGATCAATGCCAAGCGACCAAGGACATGTTTCTGCTAACTCATGGATTTTGCAGGACCACAAATGCTGGTGCAAGCAGCTCCTCATGACTGGCCCTTGCAACTGCGCATCCTTTATTTCGGTCAAGAGGATTCGCACTCACTTAAGTGCCGGTGCTGACAGTGCCGCTTGCAGCTCTTTTGTACAGGTTGCTACGTCTCACGCCTCGAGTGAAGTTGCTGGACCGGTCCCTGAAACAAGAAATTGTCAAGACCCTGCGAAGGGCAATGAAGACCTTGGAAACACTGGAGGGCCACTTGATGGCATGAAGATTGAAGGGCCGTCCAGCTTTTTTCCCACTCTTGGTGATTGCCGTGATTTTTCCGCTGCCCATTGCACTGGCCCTTCGGGCCTTGTTTGTGCCCCGGTTGAGCGTCCGGCCCTTTCTCATGTCGCCGATTCGAAGGATGAGATGGTTTCTCTTACAGCCACTTGGATTGATGCAGAACTCACTTCGCCCAGCTGTGCGCAAACCGTGCTTGATCCACCCACTGTGGAACAACGCAATTCTGATGTACTGCCTTCTGAGCTAAATTTTGACAGGGGTGCCTTTGTCCCTGGTGTTGATGCTCCCGAGCTTCTTGCAGGACTTGGCGATATCCCAGTTTCCGCAGCTGCCTCAGACCATGCTGGTTCACCTGCGTCGAGTTGTGCTCACACTGTTATTGATGCTTCTGCATTTGATCAGCTGATTGCAGACGGTCTGGAATCCTCGCAAACGTTTGCACATGGTGCTGCAGTACATCCATCTCAAGTCGTCAACTCTGGTGTGATTTCTGAATTGCCTGTAGGAGAGTTAGCCCGCTCTGACTTGTTGAAGTCTTCTGTGATCAGTGCCTGTGATACAGTGATGCCTGCATTCAGTGCCTGCGTGAACCATTGTGCCTTGGACACATGTCTTGACACGGTTGTAAATGATGGCCTCACCCATTTTGGTGTCTCATCGGACATGCCTGTTGACCTTCCCGTGGCCATAGGGCGTGATCATCGTGATACCACCTTGGCCTTGGCAAGTTGCTTTGGTGCAATCAGTGCCTGTGAGGATGCAATTTCTGATTTCTCTGCAATTGACAGTGCACGCACTTCCGCAGAAGGCCTCATTGAGGCTCCCCTTGAGTCAGTTGCGACTTCAGGTGGTTCTCACAACTCAGTGTGGGATGAAGATGCCGGCAGCTTCGCTGCTGAGATTCTGCAATGCGAGGCCCTTTCCACTGGAGAGCCACCCGTGGCTGTGATGGTACCTTTTCGAGCTGGTGTACAGTGTCTCACTGAATGGATTGCACAGAATCAAAGGTTTCTCGAGTACTCCGATGCTGGCCGACTCGATGCCAGTTTTTCTGTCCTCTTTGATTTGGGGCATTTGAACTTTGATGTCGAAGAAATCACCCGAAGTCCTAACCAATGGCTCTGTGATGTTTTGGCTCGGTTGGCTGGTGGTCCGGTTGGTCTGTTCCTTTGTGGTGCCAAGGTTACTCATGAGCGTTGGTGTGGTAAAGGTGTGACCTATGCCGCCATAATGCTTGATTCCGTGCCTCTTGGGACTGAATATCTGTGTATACATTGCCTTTGCCCGTGTGATCAGTGTTGCACTTGCCCGGCGTGTAGCTCGTTGCCAATGCACAGCGCTTTGTGCTCACCATTGCCCCGTGTGGGCCTGAGTTGCTCCGCCTGTGGGACATGTCTTCGCCGATTGTGTGATTCGTGAGAACTCATATGTTGAATTTGGACGCCTATATGCTGAGTGTCAGAGCCGCCTCGTTTTGATCAATTTCCCAGCCTGTGTCGTGTGCCAGCTTTCCGAGGGTTGGCTTTGCAGGGATAAGGATCTTGAGATTCACGATTTCTTGCTTTACCTCGATGGCTTTGACTTCAGCATTGAACCCGAGTTCCAGGTAGGACTGATTGGTGCATGCACCGCAGGCATGAAAGGGCCTCTCCCTGCGGCCGTGGCGGGATGGTATGCCTTTGGTTGTACTTGACCTGTTTGCTGGGATAGGAGGATGGCACCACGGACTGGCTGCCCTGGATCTGCCTGAAGTCAAGACTCTTTCTATTGAGTGTTCGGTTGATGCCGCCGCAAAGCATGTTCGGGTGCAACTCTGCTTCATGATCCCGAAGTGCCGATTGACCTGTTTGACACACCTCATGCCTTGTTGGTGTCGCGAATTGAGGACCGCAGATGGTGGCGTTCGCTTGCCCGTTTCCCACTTGCCCAACTTGCAAGTTCGTGGGTGTCTGGCTTTCCTTGTTTTGGATGAGCGACTTGATGAGGGTTCTCAAGTGAGGTACCTTGCGGCATTTGAAGCTGCTCGCATGATGGGCTTCGGAGTAAATTGGCTGTTCACGGATGAAGACCAGGACATCCTCGGGCTTGGGGGCTGCTTTGCCCCTTTGCAGTCGGCCGTTGTTTGGTACAAGATCATTGTCGGTGGTGCATTTACCCCTGTGCAAAGCATCCAGCAGGTCCTTTTCAGGTTGTTGCTGCAAGGTCCACTCACACCCGTGATGAATGCCCGTTACTTCTACATTGAAGATTTGCTTGTGAGACGTCTCATTCTTGCCTCTTACTTGCAAGGGGAACAAGCCGTGTATGTTCTCTTTGATTTGAATGGTGATCGTAGACATCTCCTTGGCTCTGCATCCCGGGGTTCCAGTGATGTCGATGCCTTTCTCACAGCATTGCCATCGCGACACAAGTTGCTGGAGTTCCAAATCCTGAGTGCTTGGATTGGTGATGGTGATGGAGGGTCTAGGTACCTCGACGTTGCTTTCATGCCCATACCCTTCCAGGTTGAGCCAGTTGGTTTTGTGACCCTGCACCCTTTTGAGAATGTCAGATACGTGCAGGAGCTTGTGGACTCAAGGTGGTACGGTGCCCAAGGTTCCACCCGTATCTATGCTGGTGGGCGGCCGATTGACCCTGAGGTATTGTTGCTGTCTGCAGATGCCGGTGGGTTGTTGCGGGTCCGCACCTTTGCGGGAATCGGTGGTGGTATGACTGCCCTTCAGGCCCAGCAAAAGCTCGAGCAATTGTGCAACGATCAAGGGGTTCAAGACTCCCCTTTTCTGGTTAAGACCTTCGTTCAACGAGCTGGCATGAAACGGGTTGCCGCAATCCTTGCTGACTCAAACACTTGGTCTGCCTTCCGCACCTTGTGCACTGAGCTCAACATTGCTGTGTCCACGACTTCCTCATCTTCCACACGTGCCGTTGATAACCTACAGGTCAATGACCCGTGGGCTAAGGGTGATGTCTACAGTCACAACAAGCAGACCAAGAAGAAGGATCGTCGCAAACAGCGGACCGGTGATCTCATCAACGGTTCCAAGATTGACTTGTCTTTCTTTGCCGAGGAAAGTAGTCCCCCACCCCCAGCTGTGTCCCTTGCCGCCTTGTTGCATGGTGAAGAAGGAGTCAGTCAGCTGCATTAGCCCGGACGAGTGGTCCAAGCATGGGGATGCCGTTCTGGGGCGTTCTCTGACCGTTGGTGCTTCTGCAATCATCATTGTTGGTCGATTGGATCTAGTTTCCGATAAAATGTCGCACCAACTTGTGCCCGGATGGTCTGCCAACAAGCCTGCAGCTTTTCGTGTCACGCTTGTGCAAACCGGTGATGTCATGCTCACGTGGCCGTCTTGTAGTGCACGGTTGACTGCTTGCGCTGCCTTTGAGACTACTGTCCTGATGGTGCATGTTCACAGAGACGAGGTCGTTGCTCACTGGCCTGACCTTGCCCACGGTTTGACTTGTTACCTGCAAAAGACTGGTCTGGTGGGCATCCTCCTTTTACAAGGGTTCTTCCAGGCGGAGGCGGATTACTATCACAGTGTCGTTCGTGTCGAGGACCGCCACCTTGATGAAGCCCTGCGTGTCTCTGGTGCAGTTGGTGTTTACTTGACTCCGAAAGGTCCGGACCGAGGGGTAGATCCTCGATTTCGTGTCATGTCGTTCCCTGCATTGCCTTTGGAGAAGGTCCTCGCCCTGCAGACCAAGCTTGGCCCGTCTGCCTGCGGACTTTCCAGGTCGCGTAAAGGACTGCTTGGAATCCGTGTGAGAACCGCTAGCTACAAGTCATCGAAGAAAGCCTTGAATCCCGATGATTCCACTGACAGTGAAGCGCCCGAAGATGCTGTTTTGTGGACTGTGCTTGGCCTTCCTGAGAAGCTTGATAGAGCTGGTGTGCGCCGTACATTGCGTCAGCTTGGTTGGAAGGTATGGTCCCTTACTTCCAAAGGATGGCAGTCCTGGCAGGTTGCATCCAATGCTGACCCTCCTTGCCGTAGTTTCGCATATGGACCCGCTGAGATCGTCATTATGAAGCTTGCAGCTGTTGTTGATTCCAAGGTCTTTGCAGCCGGTGCTTCTCATAGGTTCGCGGCAGCTGAGTCGAAGACCACCAGCTCCCTGGCTTTTGGTTCGTCCGAGGCTACCGCTGATGCCTGGGACAGTGGCTCGCACACCAGGCTTGACGCGGTCAAGCAACAGGTTGCTGAGGAGCTCAAAGCCGAATTCATGAATGAGCTGCCCGAGGCTCGTGACCAGCTTGCCCTCCATCACAACCGTTTGGAGGCCATTGAGCAAAAGCTTGTTGCAATGTCTGGTGCCCATGAAGTGTTGGTTGAGAAGGTCAACGCAGTGCCGGCCCTCATCACATCCCAGCTCGAAGATAGTTGGCGAACGCATTGTGAGCGTCTCAGTAGTGTTGAAGCCAAGGTTGATAGCGGATTCAGTGAGCTCAAGGAATTGTTCATCACATCCCAAGCAAAAGTTTGCAAGGTGAGTGAGGGTCCCTAAACCCTTCCGTGTTGGGGTTGTGAATCCCACCCAGTTGTATGATAACGTCCACCTCTTGGCGGAATGGAACCTTGATGCGTGGGCGTTGTCCGAAACCTCGCACACCGCAGCTGCCCTTCGCTCCATTTTTGCTGATGCCAAAAAGTGTGGATTGCATGTTTCCGTGTCTGAGGCTGTGCCTGATCGTGTTGCTCGACACGATGGCACCGACTCACTGCGTGGAAGATCTGCAGGGGTTGCCGTTCTTTCTCGTTGCCCTGTTTTCTCGAATTTGCATTTGGTTAGTGAGTGCATTCGCCGTTCGTGCCGAGTGCTGCCGTGTGTTTTGCAGATTGGCCACCTTCCGATTCGTATGGTGACTGTGTATTGCCGCCCAGGGAGTGGCACTGATGTTGTTGCCTTCAATGACACCTTGTTGTCTGCAGCAGTTGACTTGGTGTCCACCTTTGAAGGCCCCTGTATGATCACTGGAGATTTCAACGATACTTTATCCAGGTTCCAATCCTTGCAGCGTATATGGGATTCTGGCTGGCGTGATTTGGCTGTCCTGATGCAGGAACGCCATGGGCTGCAGCCGCAGCATACATGCAAAAAATCTTCCAGGCATAGTTTTGTGTTAGGTAATCCGGCCTTGCTTCCACTTGTGACCACCGTGCTGGTTGAGCCCTTCTTGGAGCTAGATTATTGTTCAATTGGATGTCCCTCAGCGTGTCAGATTGGGCACCAAGTTGGTCCGACCTGCTAGCATTTCCCCTGTGGATGTAAATATTTGCGTTGACACCAAGACTGTTGCCGATTTGCATCCGTACGATGATGTTGCCGCAGCCATTCAACAAGGTAACCTCGACTCTGCCCTTACTTTGTGGTCTAGAGCTGCTGAATCATCAGAAAAGCAGTACCTTGCTAATAATGCCGTGTCCAGGTGTGGAGGTTTCAAGTCGGTCCGTACTTCCTTGTGTGAGCCTCGTCTTAAAGCTGGTCGGCCCGGGGACTTCCGACTGCCCAGTGATACCCCCACATTAGTCTGTAGGCAAAGGTTGAGACAGTGCCGGAGACTTCAGACACTTTGCAGGTTGGTGTCCAAAGACACACCTGATCATGTTCAGATTTCCTGCACCTGGCGTGCCATACTTACTGCACCCGGCTTTAAGCCCAACTTTCCTGAGTGGTTGTTAACTGAAGCCCAGGTCTTCTGTCCTTTTGTGTTGCCTGAACATGGGCATCTTGAACTGATTAGGAATTTTTTGTGCCAACATCTCGTTGCATTGTCGGCTAAAGTGCGCCAGGACTGTAGAAAGCACTTCACTGAAGCCGTCGCCACCTCCTTCAGCGCAAAAGGTGGTCGTTTAGCATTTGCAGTTATCTGGGACTCCATTCAAATGGATGTGAGAGAGCTTGTTTCGCGTGTGCCTTTGAAACTGCTGCCGCAACATTGGCCTGATTTGGGTAGGACGGTGATCCGATGTTCCAATGTGCGTGACTTTGAAGCTGGGGATTGCCTCGGTATCCTTGACCAGCAGACCGTGTCTGTTGTGCAGATTCGCCGTAACGCCTTGGTCCTTTCCTCCCCAATCCCTAAAAGCAGGGCTTGTAAATTGTGCAAAATCTGTGCCTTTACTACCCCGGATGACATTGCTGCTAACTTCTTTCAGGGTTGGAACTCCTTTTGGAAACGGGATGATCCTCTCCTTGATGTGCCACCCGAGGCGGAAGCAATTATACAGAATCTCCCCTCATGGGGTGAGTGCCCTTTTCGTGAACTGTCACTCCAAGAATGGCGAAAAACTTTGCGTAGTTCTAAGACTTGTGCGAGCTGAAGCTTGGTCCATTGCTGAGCTCCGCCTGTTGTCTGATGCTGCGAGCCAAGCTTTACTGGACATATTCCATTGAACATGGTGGGCAGTGGCCTCCTATTTTGCTGCAGGCCTTCGTCGTTTTGCTTCGTAAAGCTGAAGGCTCGGTGTCATGGGATCAAACCGACCCATCACTGTCCTTAGTGGTTTGTACAGACTATGGGCGCGTATGCGGACTGCTGACCTGGTTAATCACAGTTCAAAATTCTCGTTGCCCATGGTCTCTCCCAGGTTGCCCACTTCAGTCATGTGGACCTTCAACAGCTTGGTCCTGCAGGAAGCAAGCGCGGCAGCGCGGCCGGTCGCTGGCTGCGTTTTTGACATTGTTAAAGCTTTTAATCTTCTTTGTCGTTCCATTGTCTTCGCCCTGTGTGAACACTTTGGTTTCCCTGCACCGATCCTTCATGCTTGGAAAAGTGCTTTGAGTTCTTTGGGCAGGACTTTGCTGATCAATGGCTGGGTAGGTGGTTTTGAGGTCTCGTCCACCGGTTTCCCAGAAGGAGATCCTCTCAGCATTTTTGCAATGTATGTAACGTCGTCTGCTGCATCCTATTCTATGAGCATCGCTCCAATTCTCTTCAGTTGCTATGCCGATAACTGGGAAATAATTGGGGATAGACCCTGCCATGTGGCAATGGCTGTTGCTCGACTTCAGCAATTCGCCTCAGCCATGCGCCTTATCTTTGCGCCTGAAAAATGCTGGTCGTGGGCATATGGGCCTCACACCCGTAAACAAGTAGCTGCCATCACTTGGCAAGGTGAAAAGATTCCTTGCAAACATGATGCAGTTAATCTTGGAGTGCAGATGCTCTATACTCGCAAGAAAAAGGTCGCTTTGCGTAACAAACGTTACCTGGAAGGCAAACGAAGGTGTCGCCGCATCCGACGGCTGCCTACTGGGAGGAGATTCCGTTCCAGACTCGTCAAGTAGGGGGTTTGGTCCCAAGCCTTGCATGGTGCCGAAGTCATGAAACTTGGAAAAACGGTTTTTTCGAACTTAAGAACCGATATGGCTGCTGCTATGAAGAACCTGCCGGGATCCAGTCCCTGGCTGGTTGGAGCTGCTACTTCTTTTGGTTGTCTTGACCCTGAATTCCAAGTTGCACTCTTTCGTAATTTCTGCCGGCGTGTGCCAATGTTTACCGATCGGATTGTGCAATCGTTGGCCGCCCCAAATCCTAAGATGTGCGGTGTGGGGTCCCTCTTGCATTTGGACCTTGTTAAGCTTGGTTTCGTACGCTGCTATCGGGATACATTCCAGTGGCAAGGAGTGAAGCTGCATTTGAATACCTCCACCTCAAAACACATTCGTAGAATCCTTGAACTTGCTTGGGGTTGTTATATTGCGCCTAAGATTGCGCATCGTAAATCCTTGCAAGATCTGCAGAGTGTCTGGATACAGTCTGTGCCACTGCATACTACTCTGTCAGTTGAGGATCTTGGATACCTGTTTGCAGTGCAGGTTGGTGCCTGCTTCACAGCCGATGTGTATCGCCACTGGGCTCCTGATGACCGTTGTAAGCTGTGTGGCCAAGGGGATTCATGTGAGCATTGCTTTACCCATTGCCCTGCCCTGGAGCAAGTCCGTGAGGCTCACACTGAGCTCTTTCAGCTGTGGCCGCAATTGCCCAACATTGCCAAGCTATATTGTCTGCTTGAGATCCCACAAAGTTTGATTGACATGCTGGCTTTCCTTGATGGTGTCCCTTGGCCTGTCATACCACGTACGAATGTTGTTGAGCCTTGGATTCTTTTTACCGATGCGAGTGCTTGTTTTCCTCAGCGACCATGGATGCGATTAGCTGCAGCCGCCGTTATCCAAGTGCCACCATTTTCCTCTCCAGGTGAATTTGGCGCATGGGAACTGTTTTAGCACTCCCTACTAGCAATCAAAATGTGCTTCGTGCTGAAATGCTTGCCGGCTTCGTTGCCTTCGCGGCTGCCAGCAGGGTCAGGGTGTATAGTGACTGTCGAGTGTTTGTAGATGGAGCTCAGGCCATCCTTGATCACCTTCACCGTGGCGGCCCCTGTCCTGTTTTCCGACAAAACGTTGACCTGTGGTGCATGATTTACGGGGCGGCAAAAGGTTTGTCTCCTGACAGCTCTGTCCATTGGGTTAAGGGACATGTAAACTGGCGTACTTGTTCTGGTATTTCTCAGTGGCAGGCTTTCTATAATGACATTGTTGACGCTGCCGCTAAGAAAGCACTGCATGAATGGCGTGAAGCCTTTCATCCGCACAAAACATTTGTCACTGAAGCCATTCAGTGTGCTCGAAGTTACAACTTGCTGGTACGGTATCATCTGCATGTGGCCAAACATGCGAGTACTGCTGAGCCTATCGCAACTGCAATAACTGCACCGGCACGTGAAGATTGGAACTATTTGTCTTTGCAGGGATTGCCGCCATGGACTACCTTCCATATTCCCGTTTTGGAAGGCCGTTGCCCACGGCTCATGATTGATTACATGCATTTGTTGGCAGATTGGTGTGCTTCCTTGAAGTGGGTCCCGCACACATCCGTGCCGAGCTTGTCCGATACATCATGGATTGAAATTTTCTGGCATGCAACCTTCGACATGCAGTGTCGCCCTCCTTTGCTGGTAAACAAACTCTGGTGCCACGAAAGCCGTAATCCGGAGGTGAGGCTCGTGCCCAGAAATGCTCTTGCAGATTTCCGCTGCTTTAAAAGACACATGTTTGCCTTGGATAAGCTTGTTGGGCCAGTTGTCCCATGTGGTAGGTTGACTTCTTGTGCGAGCCCTCGCACTTTTGGTTGCCCTATCAAGCTGGCTGGTATCAATATGCGCATTTCTCGTGACTGCCCTGACAGTATGCATGACTTCATCAGTGCTGTGCAAGGTGCCCGCAACATTCACTCCATGCCTGTGCCCAGGTTGCGTGTGTGATTTGCGGTGGTTGGTTCGTTGGTGGCTGGTTTGTTTGGGGTTCCCCTGTTTCCCTAACAGGACTTCGGGTTTTTCGCCTCTACCGTGAATAGCGCTGGAGGCTGGGGTTTCCGAAACCTTCTTGGCTCGTTTAAACTGGCCAAGTGGGCGCTGCGACAGTGGCACGCGGGAATTAAAAAAAGTGGTCAGCGAGCTCTGCAGCGCGGCGATGCTGCTTCCGTGCGCGGCCACCTGTCCGTCCGTGGTGGCCAGGGCCGCTGCTGTGCAATTGCCGGCGCCAGTGCGCTGCTGTCCAGCTTGAGGCCAGCTCTGCGGGACCCGGCCGTCCAGCGACTGGATGGCTGCTGCGTTGTCGCCGGAGGCTGCCGTGTTCACCGCCAGGTCTGTTACTTGCGCGTAGGGCGTCAGAGCGAGGGCCAGCTGCCCTGCGGTACGTGCGTGCCTTCCGTTACCTCTCCGTTGTCCAGGACCTCCGGTGACTGGTCCTTCAAACATCTTTACATATGTTTTTGCCGACGCCTTAGTCCAGTGGCTAAGGCGTTGGCCATGGAACTGACCGCTTCTTACTCCGCGCGGCTCAATTCCTGTTCGGACGCTGAGTTGGGTGGCGTTCTTTTTGCTGCCAGGCACGGTCTTGCCAAGGCCGGCATGCAGCTGAAGTCTATGGGCAGTAAGTCGTGGCTGGCTCCACACCTGGCTGGGCGACGTGTCGGTGCTGCACTCGCCCTTCTTCGGTTCCAGAAAGCTAGAGTACTATCTTGCCCGGCCTCAGCATTGGTGCTCTGCCAAGTGGCTTCCAGGTGGGCCTATCAAGCCCCAATCAGCAGGCTCAGGGAATTCTGCACCAAATGCCTGCTAGTCCACCCTACTCCTGCGGGTTGCGCGTGCGGTGGCAACAAGTTGAACGACTGTTCGGAGTTCCTTCGCACGGCAGCAGCATGCCCCCGAGCTGCATGCGGCGGCTGCAGCTGCCACGTCCAACGTGACCGTGCGGCCAGGTGGCTATCTGCGGCTGCCCCAACCCAGCAACCCAGAATGCAATCCTGTTGCCGGCGCAGGATTGACGGAGACGCAACCCAAGGCTCACATGCAGCAAATGAGGCCAAGAGAATTCCAACCCAACCAACCTTCTGCTCTGAGTCACCGTTGCGCTTAGAAAGCACTTATCAGGCTTTTCGAGCCACAAAGCTCCGCAACAGAAACGCACTTACGCTTAGGGTTTCTTTTCCCTTGTGTTTAGGGCATGTGGTGAATCGAACTATGCGTTGGCCGTTTTGCTCCAAGCCTTGACCCAAACCTGCGGTTTCATTTCGAAACAAACGCCGCCATGGACGCCTTGCTGTGTTTCGGAGTGAGCCTCGCCGTTTACACAGCCCTTGTGTCCGGCTTCACCTGCCTTGCCATCTGGTGTCTGCTACGCCAGTACCGCAAGGCCCTCTTTGGGTCCTTGGGCTTCCAGCCTTCGTGCCGCCCCGATACTGTGTACATGCCAAAAATGCAAGGTGTTTCACCATCGGCAGTGTCACCACTTGGCACGGCGCGATGTCTTAGCCCTTGCCTTCCAACCTTGCGATAACTGTCGCAGCCTGTGGTGACGCACATGCACCAGCGACGCTCTGCCTTTTGTGACAGCCTTGCATTCCTCACCGTGGGCTAACGTGAAAGGGGACGCGACACGTGGCCGGATCTTGAGCCAACTACATTGCACTGTGCTTCAATGTGTTTGAGTGGCTACCTTGCCTGCAGCATTCGTGATCCTTTTTTCATGCAAGTCTAGCAGTGCCCGCCTGCCTTTCGGCTACGGTCTTAGTTGTTGCCTTTCTGACAACCATGACAGCTGCCATTACTCCTATATTTAGGCATTGTACAGCTTCTGCGGGACCTTCCCAACACGGACTGACTGCAGTCAGGACCCAAGACTTGCAATCTTGAGTCCGCTCTGAACTGCATCCCTCCGGGGTGGTTGCCTTGCGCCGCGAGCCCTTGGCAACCGAGGCTCCTCCGGGACCTCCACACTGGTGCACTGACTTCTGTCAGGACCCCAGTCACGCATTCTTGAGCCCGCTCTTGAACTGCATCCCTCACATTAGCCAGAAGCTACTTAGACCTTGAAGTCATGCTCGACGAGTTCTACACAGTCCTTTTGCGCATTAAGCTCTTCTGCCACATCATTGCCGTTTGCCTTGTGGCCCTCACCCTGATCGAGGGCACTCGTGCATTGTCATGCATTTTGGACTCTGTACAGCACTGGGCGGCCTTGGCGTACCACGCCCTCACATGATGGGGCACTACTCTTGCTAAAAGTACCACAGTGTGCCTTCTACACACCGCACTTGCACATTGGACTCGCATTAGGGTCAACACACCGGTTCTTTGCCGCCAGGTCAGTGCAACCAGCCAGGAACCTGGCATTTCCCTGCCCTCAGCGCTCACTTCAATGTGCCTGTACACCATAGCCATTTCGCCCAAAGCCGTAATGGCGCTTTCACCCCACGAGATTCAGCCGTGCGCTGAATTGGTGGAGCAATGGATCAGCCTGCTTGCCTGCTGGACAGACTCGTTCTTTGCCAGGCAAAGCAAACTGGCCCTGCTGAGTCACCTTCGTCGTTACCTGGACTTCATCATTTTGCCGCATTGGCCTTCACGAGGGCTCTTTGCATGTTGCCCACCTTTTGACACTGTGCACCTTTGCCATTGCATATGCCAATCAGGGCCAGACCTTCACCGTGGACAGCCTGGCTTCGTTTGCCTCCGCCTTTGACTGGCACAAGCCTACAGCATGTTTCTTGACTCAAACAACAAGCCTGTCAGCCAGGGGCCTCCTGACAGCCGCCTGTGACCCAAATTTCAGGCGCTTTGCAATTCAGCATCGCTGGCACGAGCACTCCGAGTCAGCCTTAGTTTCACTCTTGCGCGCATGTGTTGGCCCTAAGACAACCCGCCTTCTGAATGCGGTTTTGTCTTGCCTTGAAGACCTTGAATTCATCCTCGTGCGTATGCAGCCTGCGATACCCGCATTGCCAGTTAGGGAGACGCACTCTCACGAACCTGTGGACCTCACGTCATGCTCACAGTTTTAAAAGTGTGTGGCTCGCGCTCTGCTTGACACCCGCTCTCTAAGCCCTGTCGCTCGGCGGACTCAGGCATTCACTGCCGTGGCCTCATTTTACAGCCGTGCTACAACCATGCCTTCATCTTAGTACCTTTGTGCATTCAGCGGATGACCCCAGCATGAGGCATCTTCGTTCACCCTTCACAGCCTTAAATGTGCCTTACTCAGTGCAGCTGCGCAGCTACGCCTGCCAGAAGACAGCAGAAGGCTTCAAGGACACCATCGCCTTTCGTCCGCACTGCTATACAGCAGGGATGACACCATAGAAGCCTTGTGGGTGCAGTCAGAGCTCAGCTCCGCCATACGCAGAGGCTGGAGACCACCTCGACCGATGGCGCACCCAACCGTGGAACCAGCCTTTCAGGTCCCACAGGGCAGCCCTCCTAGCCACCCACCACTTCAGAGCTATCGCCCAGCCTGACAAGATTCCTGTATCACAGGGAAGTGGACAATTTGCTGTCTACAGCCCTGGATGCCGATGAGGAAGCTCTTGCCGTGGCAAGAGCCGCCTTGGAATCCTCAGAGGCCGAGTCCGACGAAGAGCCACCAGAGGAGCCAGTGTGCTCGCCAACTCTCTCGACTTGCAAACAAGAGCCAACCCTTGCCGTCGACTCCATTGGCGTCCGCCTGGTGCCCTGGGGATCCGTGCATGCCGTGCAGTGCACTCAGAACAAATCAGTACAGACATCCTGTGGCTTGCACCTCAAGCATTGCTCGTACCCAGTGCATCAGATTCACCCTGACATGCAGCTCTGCAAACGCAAGGCGTGTATGGCCGTGCTGTGCTAAAATCAACGCTCATGCGCCGCCTTGACTCACACAGCACCACCGAGATTGCACACGCGTCGATCACTTAGGTAAGCCTTTTTCAAGGTCGGCAACTCAGCAGTGTTCAGATGCCAGTCCAGTGTTGCCACCTGCACTGACTGTACGCATTCGCAGCTATCCTTTTTTTGCCGCTCAAACCGCCCTCAAGCATTCGTTACTGATGCACATGGATCGTGATCGGCTACAGGACGTCCTGACAGAAGCCAGGGTCCCTGAAGGCCTGCGGGACCTCGTTTTGGCCAGAGGCTTCGACTGCCCGTCGGACTTCGCCTTTGCCTTCCCCAACATTGCGGACCTGCAGCCTTTCATACTGTCTGCCAGAGACTTCTGGACAGCCAACAACATAGAAGATCCAGAATCTAGTGTGGCAGCCGCGTTCCTTAGGAAAGCCCCAGCCGAATGCCATCGGCTCAGCCTGCGCTCAGAGCCTCCCGAACCAGCCGCCAGTTCCGGATCGCCATGCATGCAGCCCAATCAACTCGCATCTTGGGCAGAGCACTTGCCACCCAAGCTCACATCCGAACGCGTGTCCAGCCTGATAGAAGCCTTCAAATCCAACTACCCAGGCGAGCTGCTGGACGCGGACACCACGCCGTCCATCCGCCTTCTGAGCCTCGTGCACGAGGGCCTGAAGCCCGGGCAATCCCTGAAGTGGGTGCCCTGGCAACATGACGGTGGTGTGCTTCGCGCTCCGGTGCATGTCTCGCTTCCTGGTCTGAGAACTTGCACAGTCGTCGCATTGTACAGTGTTGACTTGGGCCTATTGCGCTGATGGCATGTTCCGAACCGCGTAACTGGTTCACTGCCCTTGCCCGACATAACGGGCCGCGGTCGTGACCATCACTTTGGTCGATGACTTACTGAGCGAGTACGGGGGGAGAATCGCTAGACATGTGCTTACTAAACCTTCCGATTTGTTGTTCTTCGCCGGGCCTTGCGCGGGGGGATCATCATGGGCACGCCTCAACAAGACTTGCGGAGTTGACAATCGAGGCCAAACAGAAGGAATTTTGGAAACTGATTGAACGGTTCGTTGAAATCAAACGGCATGCCATGACGAAACGCGCTGCGATTTTGTTTGAGTTGCCTGGAAGTTGCGATTATTGGAAGGATGAGAGACTGCATGAGGTTGTTCATGATGGATGGCATTAGTCATGAGTTTGATGGGTGTCGCTATGGCTTGAAGCAAAGGTATGCGAAGAAACCCATGCCAATCAAGAAACCATGGAGAGTTGTTTCGTGGAACTTTGACCTTGGCAGCTTGTTGTCTAAGAAGTGTAATGGAAACCATGAACATGGACCTTGTGCCGGTCGGGAAACCAAGGAAACCCAGTTGCACACGTCGTTAATTGTGTGTGTGATCCTCCGTCGTTTTCGTGCTCGAGCAAAGTGCCTTCAGCCGGCACCATTGAAACTCGCTCTTGCTTGCATTACGCGAGGGCTAGTCCCGAACCTCAAATTCCAACGAAAAACTCGGCTAGTCCCGAACCTCAACGAGGAGTTGGGCCAGTCCCGCACCTCAATTAGAAGCTGGGCATATATTGGGACTATTCTGTGGCTTTATTTGCAGCTGCCTATTTTGGGTTTTCCCGGTTCTGGAGAATATCATCAAGATGACTGCCAATGCGACCGTCGTCAATACAAATGAAATCTTCTGCGTGCCTGTTGGGAAATCCAGGCAAGCGGCAATATTGTTGGGGAACCTCGTGAAGAACGCCATCGAGGAGGGCAAAAGAATCCCCAAGAGAATGGAAATGGGCAGCGACCTGGGTACATGCATAAAGTGGATCGAGGACATCGGCGTCCCCGTCATCTACGCCTACTCAGCGTACTACTCTGCCAAGTGCCGCGGAATGATGAAAGGAGAAGGGCAATCCATGAGGGTTGCATTCGAGTTTATCAGTACGATTTTCGGACAACTTTCTGCTGACGAATGCATGCTTGGTTGGAGGGAATTCTGCAGCAAAGGGAAGAAGATTGTCGCGGCGCTGAACCAGCTTTGCGGTGAGGCATCACTACTAGCAAAGAATCCTGAACTGCTCAATGTCACCAAGTATTGCATCGAGGGGGCAGATATGTTGAGATCCATCGCAGATATCTGGGATCTCGCATCAGGTGTGGCCGAGAACAATGAAGAACGGTCTTTCACAGCTGCATTCCACCAAGACACTCCGGTCGGGGAAGTCTACAAAGAGTTCATCAGTGATGAACCAACCAGGACCTCGTCGTCAAGGAGGTGGAGGAGCTCCGAGGAGTTTCTGACAACTGCAGAGTTCGAAAGGCATGATCGAAGAATTGCGAAATTCAGAGATCGAAACTGGGGGAAGGTATTCACGTTGAGCGTGATCAAGGCTCCCAAGGTTGACTTCTACGGTCATGGCACAAGAGCCGAATACCAGAAGAATTGGGACCTTGGGCTGACCTACCAGAATGAGCTGCGCGCGTCGATGAAGAACCTGGCGTATGCAATGAGAAGAGATGAAAGAGCTCACCAGCACAACCTTTTGCGCTGGATGATCTGTGGGTCAACCCCCAGCGACATCTCTGACGCGTGCATCGGGGCAATCGACTCACTCATGTGCGTTTCCTTCATCATGAGGAGGTTGCAGCCATTGGTCGGGGAAAGGCATGCTACGGATCAGTCGTACACAGTTTATTTCCGTCAGGACAAGTCCGAGCTGAAGGACCTCTATCGGGAGATCGAGGTCGCCAGGAACTTCCTGTGGTGCATCGACATGATCTACAAATCAGCGCTGCCTGCGATGAACATCAACTCCATCAGCTTGGCGCCACACGCGGCTGACAGGGCCGCTGAGAACCAAGATCGGCGCAAGTGGGTAAGCTGGCTGAAGGAGATTGAAAAGAAGGCGGAGAAGGACAACGTGATCGACTTCGACCAGAACACCTACTGCACCGTTAACGAAGCCGACAGGGAACTGGAGAGGTACCCCGAGGACTTCGCGATCGGAGAGGAGCCGACGTGGTGGGTAATGGGTTCATCGAAGACGGAACCGCCGCAGAAGACGGAGCGACAGCAGAAGTCAGCGTCGAGCTCCGGGCAAAGGAAACAAACCTCTGGTGGGCCAGTCCCCCAATCAGGCAGGGAGCTTCAAGTGGGGGGTCGTATGCAAGCGATGCCGTCAAGGTCGACAACGAGATCATCGACTCCATATTCCGCATGAACTCCGGTGGTGATGATGACAGATGGACGATCATCAACCCAACTGCTGGGCTCGACACATACACCTCATTCGAAGGGGGTATTACTCTGAGTGGCGCAACTGTCAGCGTGAAGTTCAACATAGACGCCAACACAGGGTACCCAATCATACAAACTGTATGCGGGCCGTGTCTCGCAGATGGGAAGAACGCGACGTATTGGGAGTGTGTGCTGAGATGCCTGACTTCCTCGCTGGTACATTTCGAGGAGAAGACCAGCGCAGAGAAGATCATTCTTTCCTATGTTAGAAAAGGGAATGCGGCATGGCTTCAGCTGTATGCTTTCATGTGTGCCCAAACAGGATGCTTGATTACTGGACGCCTTCCGGGCGTCAAAGCCATCAACGCGTTGATACAGGCAGAGAAGAACCCAGACAACGCACCTGGACGGTTGATCCGGATCATCAAGGAGCAGAAAAGGGGCCCCATTGGTGGGGCAACGATTCGCGACATGATGATTCAGAAGCAGAGCTTCTTGGTCCTGGATTGGTGCTGAGGGTTGTCAATGCAAAAGGGAGCGCGAAGACCTTCCAGATGATGGTCAACGAACAGGGATGGACAAACATCGAGGAGAGATCGTACTACGGTTCGAGTGAGCAAGTCTCCTCGTCCGCAGAGACGATGAGCATCATCTCCCAATTGCAGAAACTGGAAAAGCTCATCGTCGAACGACGGAGGCGAGACATGGATGACTCACCTGTGTCGGTGCACATTTGGATGTCGCTCTATGACTGGGTGTGCATGAGGGGGTGTGGGTGGCAGGTGACCGCCAACCCCATCATTGACTCCTTGCAAAAGACGATATCCGACCTCGTCAACACGTGCAAGGGCTTGGTTGTGGTGTGCGTGAATCGCGACGTAGCTTTCCATGGAGGAAGAGGGGACTTGGGGACGATCGCCAACAAGGTGAGCGAGATCTGCAAGGCGGCAGGCGCGTTGGTGACCGAGAACGATCGCCTGTGGCGCGTTGCCCACGCGCTCACAGGTAAGAACTACAAGATCCCTGGAAGCTCGAAACTGCAACATTTCCTCTTGAAGCGATTGCTGGTGGAGAAATCCATCGACGTGATCGCGCCAAGCAACGCGTTCGTGTGTGAGCTGGAGGAGACACGCATAAGCGAGCCCGACCTTCGCTTCAATATCCCGAAGAACATGGAGGAGTCGAAGGTGAAATTCGAGTACAAGCCGACCTTCACTGCTCAATCGAAACGGAGGCAAGAACGGCAGGATGAAGGACATGGCGGACAAGATGCGTTTGGGAACATCGATGTCAGCGATCAACGTCTTCGATGGTATGCGGTCACCGAGCTCAGTGAGTTAATCTGCGAACTTTGTGTGAAAGAAATGCAGATGAACAAGTCGAAGGTGCTCGGGTCAAACTCAAAATACAATCCCACTTCTTGCGTGAACTGTTGCGCGAACTGGAATGCGGACACGAACGGTGTTGTGAGATCAACCGAAGGGAGGAAGCTGTATATGCGACTTTTCGCAGAATGCGTGGTTGCGATCCCGGATCTTCAACATCTCATGGTGGACGTCAACAATGTTCAGGCCATGACCACGATTATACGAACTTGCATATTCCAAGCTGAAGAAAGAGCTATCCCACGTGGGTTTCGTGAGCATGACAAGGGATCAGGCAGCGCAGTTCTACAATAACGGACACGGGAAGCAATGTGATCACGTGCAAGAATTCTGAGGGAGTTGAGGAGAGGGCCTCCATCTTTGTGATAGACAGAGATCTTGGCAACGTGGCCTATTCATCCTGGATCAAGAGCGTGCTTGATCAGGGGACGATGTATGAGCTCCTGGGACAGACTACGAATGAGGAGTCCTTGGGGGACGTCGTCACGATGATATTGGGATTCTTTGAGGTGATGTCGTACTTTCAGCACGAACTTCCATTGTGGAAAGATGCATGGAAGATCAAGAGGGAGTTTGAGCATTCAATCGTACGACACCTCGCCGGGAACGTGAGCCGCACGACGGGCCAGAACCGAAAGCGGAACAAACCATCCGCCCAGCTTGGGGCGCCAACGAAAGAAGTGTTGGACATCACGAACATGGTCAAGCCCAGACATCCGCGATCCCTAACGGCCAAGCATGCCACCCAAGGATCCAAGAGGAAGGCAACAGAGAGTGAAGGCGACGGTCTTGGTCAAGTGCCAGACCCAAGCCGAAGCTCTCAGCCCAACGTTGAGAAAGAAGAGAAGAAGCAGCGAGTGATTGATGGGCGGAGAGCTGCACTCGGGTTCCTGGTCTCAATGGAGAAGTGCATGGGAGAGATGGGATTTTGCATGAGATGCGCGAACCTGGCCCACGACGGCGACTGCAAGAACTATGGAGGCTGCTGGGAATGAGAAGGCGATGAAGAAGATCCGTGAGCTTCTCAGCAGCGATCATGTTTCCTCGGATGGAGCGCAAGAAAGGAGGACAAGAAGGGAAAGAGACAATAGAAATGTATAGCTATACCATCAATCTGGTGGAGATGGCTGACACGGCTGAGGGAGGAGAGCTACAGTGCGGTGGCGTGGACCTCACCTACAATCCGTGCGGGGACAACAGAACGTTCAAGACGACGCTAGAGCGAGGGTGTGACACCATCCCATGTTACATCCCGAAGTTCGGCGACGTGCATATGCCATGGGCGTACGCATCTATTGTTGACCCCAAGTACTTTCCCAAGGGTGCCAGCCTTGAACAGGTGGATGTGATGCAGCTTGGCAAGAGCGTCAATTTCTGCGTTGCTCCCTTTGACGGTGCTCCACTATGCAAGATTGGCGACGATCGCTCGGTATTTGCTACGAAAGATCAAGCAAACCAGCTATCTCACAACCTATGCAGAGTCCTTCGACACAAAATCGGCAATTGCCGAGGAAGTGTTTTCAGATGCGATGAAGGTGGATGGGTCAACATCGACGCAGTCATTGACGACCGAAATAACGACATATTCCCACCTTCAACTTCGAGAGCAAAACGATACATGGGCATCATGGAAGTGATCAAGTAACAGGAGTCCGGACACAAGAAATCTAGGAGTTTCAGGTCCTGGCAGCAAGGTTTCCAAGCGTCACGAACCCGAATGACATGAAGGCGGCCAGGGAGGAGATGAACTATGCTGGCCTGGATCGGGATGACATCGACAGGATGTTCAACAGATGCGATGGATGGTACAGGCCTTGGTGCATCCGAGTCACAACTGGTCACAGTGATTTTGGATTCATGAGCTCATCCGCACTGGCAAATAGGTATTCTGCAAGAATGGGTGATTCTCTCGGAGGAGCATTCCATGTGACGTATGTGGAGAACCTGCCGAGCATCGTACGCTGTGGGCTAGTCCCCGGCGGGATCGATGGCGGAAACAGGCTAGCATTGCACTTCGGAGCATTCGCTCCATGGGATAAGATGAACGTAGCAACGAAGGTGACGCTACGAAACGTAAGGTCGGGGGATCCGATTGCGATCATCTACATTCCCAGTGCAACCCTCGCACGGTATGGAGCTGGAGTCGCGGCAAATGGGACGTTCATGGTCTTTGACGTGATCCCGTTCTATGAGATCAAGTCCATTTGGATTGGCAAAAGCAACGGAGGGAGATGCCTGGAGTACGAGGACGTCAAGCGAGCGTACTCAAAATGTGTGGAAAACGAGGTTTCGTCGATTCCTCCCAGGAATCGGCTGCGATGTTCCTACAGAACGTCGCGAAGATCAACGAGAGGATGCCTGAGACCGAGGCAGGTGCCGACAATCTGCACTACATCAAAGACATGGTTGATCGTGCGTGCGAACTGTTTCGGGAAAACAAGCTGGAGGAGTTTGATGCGCAGACCAACGAGATCAGGGACGAGATCAGCAAAGTCGTCATCCTGAATGACGAGACATGGGAAGGGCTACGATGCCGGATATGTCCGTCATGTGCGACCACGATTCCCACATGCTTCTGTGTGTGCCTGGAATGCGGGGCGCAATTGATCTCTACCGGGAGATTTTGCATCCACATCAGTTCCGAAGGCGATGGGGACAACCAAAGGCCCAATGTTTCGGGTGATGCCAGGCGCGCGCAAGACGAAGCCAACCATGGTGCGGCAGCACAGGAAGAGGATGATGAGGCGGAGAACGTTCCTGAAGACGACGACATGGACACGCAAGGATACACGTCCGGATACATGTCTGAGGAAGAAGATGGCGGTTGGCAATACCGCGACAATGACTTGGCATCGCGGGATATCATTAATTCCCAGCGGATGGCGATTTGCCTTGATGAGCCGCGCGAAGCTCAATACATGGCGGGATTCATCGCGCTGCAGATGTCAAAGATGTGGGGGATGTTCGAAGGGGGTGAAAAGAGAACGATCGATGCCGCGCACGAAGGGAAGCAAGGCTGCCCATCCCCAACATGACTGAGCACGATCAGGAAGGGATCCTGTTGCCGTCAAAGATTAGCCAATCTCAGAACGTTCGGACAAGGACCTTCCGGTCGGCTGAGGAGCGTAATGAACACATTCGTCTAATGGTGTACAAATGCGAGGGGCTATACATATTTTACAAGCTGTGGATTGCAGCGAGAATCCTCGACATCACCAAAGACGAAATGAAGCTCCTGGTCAAGGATCGCGTGCGCCCGGTGGGCGATATCGTTTACAGATGCTTCTCCCTGGCTTTCAACTGTAAATATATATCGTTCGTAAGGGGAGGCTTGAACCTTGGCAGACATGGTTATTCGGTCAATGTGAGCGCCATTATTGCAGCCACTGACCCGAACAAATGCGACACACCTCTGCTGGATTGGTGCCTCCGAATGGGGCATTGGATACCAGAAGATCATCACAAGAAGTGTGTCCGGGCGCGAGAAGCCCAAAAGAGTTTGGACGAAGAGTTCCGTCGACGTACCCACAGACGACTGTCCATTGGGGACAGGTGTGCGTAAAACAGATGTGGATTATTAATGCTTATGCGGTGCGGTGCGCCCACCAACAGCAATACATATATTCACTCCGATGTTGATTGCGGCATGATGTGGGCTAGTCCCCATCTATTGCTTGCGTCTCATCAATGTCATTGCGATGGAACGACTCTACATCATGATATGATTTCATGCGTCCAAGATGAATGGATATGTATACATTTACATATTCCGACGGCTATGACATTCCGGATATTCATGGATGGAACTATTACCTCATGGATGATTTCTTTTTCATTATATATATCATTCATGGTACCTGGAATGGCTATGTTTTGCATTGATTGCTCACCGATATTTCTTTGCCGGTGATATGCAGATTACTTACGATCATGCGCTGCTGTGAACTTCTATGGCCAACCCATTTCTGTGGATGACGGCTGCGCGATGCGCAAATGCGGCAGCTGGGATGTTCAATGGTTGCGTGATGACGTGAGGTAGTGCGTACCTTGCATCTGCATATGGGAATGTGCTACGATTTGCGGATGCACGTTCCAGTTTCAATCGAACCCGGCAGGTTTCACAATGAATGAACGGTGTAGCGATAGCGAGTGAAAGAGTGCTCGACACAATTTCGTAGCTGAAGCCGTGGCCATTGGAACGTTTTGTGGTGTTTGGACCGCATGATGAACAATGCGACCCAAATGGGGGATGTTAAAACCCTCCTGGCCCCGTGCCTAAATTGGGAAGCAGTTTTGAGGTCCGTGTTTGTGTTGCTTACAAGGTTCCATTGATTGCCATTTGGCTCAAGTCACAAGTGAGGTTCAAGATCTTATGTGAAGCTGCGTTCATACGTGATCGGCAATTGAGAGCCAGGACCACTGTTGTAACTATTATTCCTTCTCCCTTACAACAGTTACACGGGTTCGGCTATAACGGTTTGACCGTATACACCTTTCTACGTGGTTGGTATTTACAGCTGGAGGTTTCGGTGGACAGCGTCCCACGGGACGTCACCTTGCCGTCTCTTGACAAACACTGTCTTGCGAACTAGCGGCAGACAGGAGCTGCGCGCGAGCGCTGAGGAAAAAAAAAGCGCGCAGGGTCTTTGCGGTTGTTGCGACTTGCTCGCGCCTCTGCTGTGCCTCGTGACTCGCTCGCACGCTCTGCTGGGTCAGGCAGAGCTGCGTCGCTATCTTACTTCTCACGGTTTGCACGCTCCTCGTCAAACGTCGACCCGCGCACGGCACCAGCTCAACTTCGTGCGCGATGTCTAGGAGCTTGACCGAGTGACGCTCTGAGACGACGTTTTCTCCACAGGACATGATGTGTCACACCTTTGTGCGTGTGACTGGCTGCGAGGACGACTCTGCTCGGCCTCGGTAAGTCCCGAGATGTTGAGTAAGGGGGTGTCCAGCGGCGCCCGGGAAACCAAGGATGGCAAACGCCGTGTAGGCGAAGTGTGAATTCAGGCGGTTTCGTCTGTGTTCAGGGCGCGACTGCCCGCCGCGGACTGGCTGCGCTCTTGACGCAGCCGTCCTGGACGAAGGAGGCCGACTATGGGTCCTGCTGTCGCGCGCCGCCAAGATGAGCGACCTGGCGCTCGTTGCGCTGCCCGATCGACAGTGCTTCGAAAGCTTCTTGCACCAGCGCAACGGCATGTTGGTCGAGAGGATGAGGAAGCTCAAGGAGATGTCCGCTCGGAGCACGAACAGCGAGGACCCTACAAGCTGATGATGGCCCCAGCAGCTTTTCATCGCTGACTGTCGCGGATTAGTGTGATCTATCTGTTTTGCCTGTGATCTAACGTGATCATTTGCTTGTTGGCCATTTTCGATGCGGCTGTTTGGAACTGCGCGGCAGTGACACTCAGCTGAGGCACTGTCGTGACGCGAGACGCGCCTAGCGGTAGAAAAGAAGAGCTACGCTGGAGCCCTCCGATGCCCTCAGCTTTTCCCTCAGCTTGGCTGACAGCAGCGAGTCAAAATCTCGACTTGTCAGGTTCGAACTTAAATAGAGGAGCTGTTCGGGTGCACTGCGCACTGCGCGCTGCAGTGGAGGGGTCGCGCGGCTTTGTTGCCCCTCCATGTTACCCCCGTGCACCTGGCCTCGGAAAGTCAGAGACCCTGCAAGCTGATGATGACCCTGCAAGCCAAGTTACATAGAGCCAAGTTACTAAAAGCCAAGTTACATAGGGCCAAAAGCACATGATGGGAAGCGCTTGGGGAAAAATGCTTTCGGGCCAGTCGTCCTCTAGTTTTTTTGGGCACCCCTGTTATAAGAGTGGGGAGGCGCTTGAGGGTTGCTTTCGCTTCCGGGACGCATTCCCTTCTCACGGCTTGCTTTTGCCTACACGGACCTTGATGGTCTTGCGTTTGCACTTATTTCTGCCATGTGAAACACGGCGCAGCCGAGATGATGCTAACTTGTACATACCCACCGCCAGTGTCACAAGGTTGCTCGTGCTAGCTTGCCTTAGGAACATGTTGTTGCTGGGTCGAGGAGAACCAATGCGTTTAAAATGGCTCTTCCTGTGGCCATGCTCTCCGTTTGGGCTTGTTTCTAAAGTGACTGACTGTTCCAACTTTTTGGTTTTTGGGCGTTCTTTGGCTCAAGAAAGTTATTTTTCAAGGCCAAAAATCCTTGTGAACAAAAACCTTGGTGCATGAAACCGCGTGTGGTTTTGAAATTACTTGCACCTTATGGAGCATGTTGGTGAATTTACTCACGATGCAGCATGGGCTGAGGTGGGAGGGTTGTCCCTTTCTTTGGGGAGTTGGCGCCTTTTCCCACCCGCCCAACCCTGGCGCCAAGTCAGTGCATCGACTTCGCATATGCAGAGTTTCCCCAGCCGGGGGAGGCCTAAGATGCAAAAATTGCACCAGCTTTGCAGTGTGCAGCACCACGTGCTTTGGATACTTTAGCCTCGTGTGCAGCTTGTGGGGCTGCAGAGATCATAGTGCACCAACCCCCCAATGCCACCGCCGTGAAAAAGAGTGTGCCGTGACCGCCGAGAGTTGTGGAATGCGTTTGAAATCAACAATGCGGCTTTGGGTTTTTGGGCGTTTCTTTGGCTCAAGAACTAAGCCAGTGGTCACATCTCCGAACCCGCTCCGAGACCGTTCCGAGACCGTTCCAAGACCGTTCCGGGACCGTTCCGAGACCGTTCCAGGACCGCCTGTACAGGCGTCGCGACCAAGGTGGTTCGCGCACTGTCCGCAAGCCCAATTCACGCACAGAGCCAATGTTTTCTGCATCTTGCCATCCCACAGCTCTCCTGATTCGTAGTTTTTTTCGCATCTTAAAGCTATCTATCTGTCAAGCTAGCTATATGTCAAAACGGTGTCAAGCTTTCTGTCATGGCCATGCGTCGAAGCAGCTAGCTCATTTAGTTCCAGTACCGCGGAAGTTTCTTGTTAAACTTCCTTTGATTAACAATTTACCACTACTACTACCCAAGTATTATAAGTTCGGCTGGTTGTTCTTTTTTACTAACACCACCAACCCCCGGAGCTGCCGGCTCGGGGCTGGCCGGGAACCCGAACTTGCAACGAACCTCCTCAAAAAAGACCCTAGGCTGGCTGGTTGGCTGGCTTTGGTTTGGCTGGCTTTGGCTAGCTTTAGTTTGGCTGGTTTTGGCTTTGACAAAAAGGGCTCTGGCTGGCTTCTGGTTGGCTTCTGGCTTCGGCCTTTGCGGCGAAGGCTCTGGCTTCTGGCTTTGGTTTTTGCAAAAAGGCTTTGGCTGGTTTCTGGCTTTGGCTTTGGCTTTGACAGAAAGGGCTCTGGCTGGCTTCTGGCTGGCTTCTGGCTGGCTTTGGTTTGGCTGGGTTGGCTTTCTGGCTTCTGGCTGGTGGCTTCTGGCTGGCTTCTGGCTGGCTTCTGGCTGGCTTCTGGTTATCTTGGACCTTTTTTGACTCCTTTCTAGCTCGCCTTGCAGACGCAGCTGCGGGGCAAATTGCAAGCGATCCCGAGGCTTCCTGCTGCAGTTTTGCCCTCAGGATGCTCGCGGGATAAGGTCGTTTCCTGGACGGACGAGTGTGAGAATCCCCATAGGTGCGTTAAAACGCGCGCGGCCGTCAGCTTTGTCTGCTTTAGGTACAGACAAAAAGATCGAGCTGCCACTGTTGCCGGAGTTCCACAGAAACCTCTCGGTTTCTCATTTTTCAGTATGAAATCCGAAAGGGGGTGGCGTTGAGGAATCGACCCATGTTACGTACAAATCGTTTTGGATCTGGCGACCAGGGAGAGTGAAAGCCAACGGGCGCACTTCTCACGTTGCTTATGGCTTCGTGCTCAGCTGGAGTTGCGTCGGCGTAGCAGCTGCCTCCCTTGGCGGCGCAGCATCGTGAATTTACTTGTGAATTTGCGTCTTTGCGGGCCTGATCTCGTTTTGGTCTCTTATTCTCGGCTGAGGCCAAGCAGGCACGCAACGTGCACGCATTGTTTCACCTCGTGCAAAAAGCAACGAGCACGTTTCGTTGCCTCGTGTGACTCTGCGTGACTTGAAGTGTTAGACCCATGCCCACATTATTTAACATCAATTGAGGTTTTGTTTGTTAATGCGCTCGATTTTGACGTTCAGGTCCTAGGCGGTTTTGGTCTGAATGCGCAGCGTGTTGCGTGTGGTGGCATGTGCTTGGGTTGCGGGCATGTGCATGGTTGAAAATCAGCTTCAAGATCGAGAGAACGCAAATCTGGATGCGCAGATACGAAAGAACTGAGCACAATGTTTATCCCTGTGATGTGCCGCCTTCATGAACCATAAGAGTGAACCAAAGATGTGCATGCGACACATGAAGGCTCATTGTCCCCGCCCAGTCGTTCCACAACAAGTTTGTTCACGATACGCGATGTTGCGAGAACGCCATCGGCGCGGCACATTGGCGTGTGCACTTTGTGCGAGTATTCTTGGGTGGTGCTTTGTGGCACCACGGACAGAAACCCGCCCAATGCCGCGTTGTCCTGTCCGTGCTGCGGCTGGTGAAACAAAAAGTGGCAGCAATTTCTGGGGAGCTGCTCAGAAAGCGGCTGGCAACAACAAGACAGATGTTGAGGCCTACATCGCAGAAACAAAGACGCGTGCTGGTCAGCACATGAATTCAAGCCAAGTGGTTGATAGAGATGAAGCCGTGAAGGCCCTGGTCCAGTCGATGGAAAGCACAGGATTGCTCACACTGGTGTTGGGGGGCAAAAATCTGGGAAAAACGTTCCTCAAACAGGCCGCACTACGAGCATGCAGCTCCAACGTAGTGGTGGTCTCAGCAGATATGCGAGACATGCCAGGTACGAGTCTGTTGAATGCCATTCTCTTGACTGCCAACAAGACATTGAAGGAGAGAACTGGTGACAACGATGTCGGTCAATACGTTTCATCTTGGTTGGGCATCATATCCGCTGCTGTGCTCACAATTGAGGGTCTTGGCCCGGCAGCGAGTCCGGTGGGCGCCTTCATCAAAGACATGGCTGGCATTGCAACCAGCAGGAGAAAAGTTCGGTCGGCAATCGATGCTTTTCTGAGTAGGGTGAGAGCTTCTTCGAAGAGAAGCGCCATCGTTGTGGATGAGGCCAACCTGGGTCTGCCCGGGTTGACAAACGGACAGGATGGAGGAGAGAGGGGCGAAGCCAAGTCTGCCTTGGCAGCCATCACAGCTTGGACAAAACAAGGCAAGCTGACAAGCGTACTGCTTATTTCCTCAGAATTTGCCTACCCTTTCCGCCTGCAGGCAACAGGATTGGACCTCAGGGACATTGGCAGGGTGATTGTGATTGGCGAGGTGCCAAAGTACGACATGCTGAAGATGCTGCAACATGACTGGGGCATGGATGAAAACTTGGCAAATATATTTTACACCTATTTTGGCGGTGACATCTACACCACCAAGCAGGCTTTGGATAGCCTCGTAGAGAAGAAGGATAACTTCAACCCATTTGCAGTTGTGGACTGCCCTGGCTTACCATCCTGTGTGGAAGATCCGGAGGCGAGGGCGCACCTCGAGAACATAGCGAAACAAGGCTTTTCGCCCGTGCGAAATGTCAAGACAGACAAGGGTGCGAGGATGATAGCGGAGGAGAATGTCGGGGGTATAATTAAGGAGGATGCCATCACCTTCGATTTGCCCGACATCTTCACAAACACGTCCTGTGAGTGGGCAGTCATTCCGTCTTCCTACCACATGCGCCTCAAGATTGCCGACAAGCTCAAGAGCATCTTTCCATCAGGACGGCCGGGGGCAAGCCGACTTGGAGCTCTTCTCATTTGAGCCGGGGAAAAAACAAATGCTCCCCTCCAAAAGCTGAGACCAGACCCTTGCACTGGTTTTGCACTGCGTTTTGTCGGTCGGGTGTTTTGTCCGCTCTTTTGGGGTGGGATATGTCCGTTTTTTCATTCAATGCATGGATTGTCAGTTGCAAGAGCAGTGCTGCCTGCAACCAATAGGGTTGTCGCCCACAAGGCAGTGCCGCCCCGCAACGACCCCCAGCAGTGTGGGTCTGTCAGCTGGGAAGCCCTGCCTGGACCTTACCAGCAGCTTTGAGCAGTTTTGCCTGCCCTGCATTCACGTTCTGAAAACAGCTGTCAACTTCCTTCTCAGAAGAGCTCTCAAATTGTCGCCTAGCTCCAAAATCAAAGGCGTTTGTGGAGCCACCGGTAAAACGGATGGATGTGAACTGGATTGCAGTGCTTGTGCCTTACGAGGACGGCAAGAACTTCGAGGTCATTGGCAACCCCTTTCAAGTTAAGGGAGTTTTGGCAAACGCGGCGGCCTCAGCTGCGTTTGCGAAGGATCTATTTCAGCTTTGTTTTGCCTTCGGAAATGCCGCTTCATGCTTCGCGGGGATGTCAGGTGGATGACTTGAAGAAGGCCTTGCGCTTCGAACTTGCGCATATGTGGGCTGTTTACTCTAATAGCGCAACCCCTTTGATCAGTCCAGTGAGCCCTTGCTGACATCACCGCAGGCAATCGATCCTTCCTTGTCCGCGTTTCAAGCGTCCAAGATTGACATTTACCGCCGGAAGGAGAGCTTTGCATGTCAAAGCGCACCCCCATTTGTTCCATCCCCCACACCTCACCCCCTTGCCGTCTCTCAGCTGGACTTTGCAGGACGGCGGCTGGGTGAAAGAAGAGACGATGTCAGCAAGTCTGCGCGAGACAGATGAGCCCAGCGCTTGGTTCCGATGCCTTGCAGTTTTGGGTTGTGCTGTCGCCCAGCTGTCAGGGCAGACTGCTATGGATTCACGATTCCAGCTGGAGCTGCTGGAGCCGCATAGTTTGAGGCACCTCAGCAACCCAGCAGTGCTCTACACTTGTGAACTTGCATCGTTGCCAGGCTACTGCTAGCTGTGGTCACTTGCTATTCTCGGCTGAGGCAATGCTGGCGCACAACGTTTCACCTCGTACAGTGACAAAAGCATGCGTTCGCAGGCACAGTTGTTTCGTTGCAGTGCGACTTTGCTTGACTCCTGAAGGGTAAGGCAGGCAACTGTTCACACTTTTGAACATCAGGCAACGGTGTTCAAGTCAAGCAGGGAATGCCTGCAACGGGTACAGGACCAGCAACAGTTGCCGGCGCTGGTCAACAGCTGTTTCACTGCGGCGTTCCTCCCTGTGCCAAAGCGCGCGGATGCAGTACCAAGCCGTTTGAAGAAGTGCGGGGGAAAGAATTGCTCTCGTGGCTTGCCAGTTTGATCTTTTTGAGCCAAGTTGTGCACAGGTGTTTGATGCTATTTGTTGAAGGTGGCGATTAGGGAAGTTGAGCAGCAGTGGACAAGAAATCACGCCGACCAGCGCCAGTGCTAATGAGCATCATTGCAGAATGCGGGCCAACAGCATGGGAGAAACGCATGGAGCGGCAATGTCATTACTTCCAGGAATCGCGGTAGCATGTCATGAAGCGCCAATGGCTGAAGCTGGTGTTTTTTCTGCCGACTGTGCGCCATTTCACCAGCCGAGTTCTCTCTCGGCTTTCTCGGGGCAAGCAGTTGGTTAACAAGTTCTCGTAGGTGAATGGCGGATGGGGCTTTTAAGCAAGTATCCAGCGAACAAATGGGGAGCAAGTCCACGCATTGTTCTTTATTGGACACAAATCTAAAATTGCACTTCTGTCCCCGCTGCGCACAGATTCCAGGGCGTTGGGAACAAGCTGATCTTCCCCATGGCCACGGTTTGCTTTTTTTTAGCGCATCCCAAACCCTGAGTCTTGACGCGCAGGTGGCAGCGGCAGGTTGTCCGGGCAGGGGCGAGGACCTCGGCAGGCTGCCGTGCTTGGGCGAAAAACGGAAAATTGTGTGAAGAACGAAGTCTTCGGGAAGTCGGGAAGTTGGCCGTTTTTGGGCACTTTTTCGGCCCAAAAGGGAGCGGTGACGTAGCGGTGACAAACGGTGACAAGCTCGGCGGGATGGATCTTGGCAGGCCGAAAACGGAAATCGAGAGGAGCGTACGCGTTTGGGCCCTGTTTTCGGCCAAAAACGAGCAAATCGAGAGGCTGAGGCACCTCACTTGCCGTCTGACAGAAAAAAACGAGCTTTTCGGGAATTCGGGAAGTTGGCCGTTTTGAGCACTTTTTCGACTCAAAAGCGAGCGGTGACATAGCGGTGACATCACTGGTGACGAGTTCAGCCGGTTCAAATTTTAGCTGCCTTGGCGGGTTTTTCGGCCAAAAAACAAAAATAATTAGGTCCCTATATGCCTTAGTTCCTTACTACTGGCATGTCGCCCCCGAGGCCCTTACCCGTCTCGACTAGCAAAGCCGACGGGGCACAAACACCAGTCTGTACCATTCGCAACCCCTGTAATCGCGAGACAACTTTCCGTCGGGTCTCATGCGCCGCATCGCAATTCTGAATGCCGCTTGGCAAAAACGGAAATCGAGAGGAGCGTACGCGTGAGCAAATCGAGAGGCTGAGGCACCTCACTTGCCGTCTGACAGAAAACTAGAGGACGACTGGCCCGAAAGCATTTTTCCCCAAGCGCTTCCCATCATGTGCTTTTGGCCCTATGTAGCTTGGCTTTTAGTAACTTGGCTCTATGTAACTTGGCTCTATGTAACTTGGCTCTATGTCACTTGGCTCTATATTGGCTCTATGGTAACTTGGCTCTATGTAACTTGGCTCTATGGTAAATTGGCTCTAACTCGGCTCTATGTCACTTGGCTCTATGTAACTTGGCCCTGTGCAAGTTGGCTCTGTGCAGCTTGGCTCTGTGCAACTTGGCTCTGTGCAACTTGGCTCTGTGCAACTTGGCTCTGTGCAACTTGGCTCTGTGCAACCTGGCTCTGTGTAACTTGGCTCTTTGCAAGTTGGCTCTGTGCAACTTGGCTCTGTGCAAGTGCTTTGTGCAAGTGTTCTGCAATTCGCTGAGCGCAAGTGCAAGTGACTCTGCGCAAGTTGCTCTGCGCAAGTGCTGCCGGAGCTGCGGGGGTGTGCTCCGCGTACTACGTTTGTACTTAAAAGTTGCGATTGTCCAGCCGGAGCCGCAGGAATGTGCTCCGCGTACTACGTCTGTACTTAAAAATTGCGATTTTCCAACCGGAGCTGCAGGAGCACGCTCCGCGTACTACGTTTGTACTTAAAAGCTGCGATTTTCAAGCCGGAGCTGCGGGGGTGTGCTCCGCGTACTACGTTTGTACTTAAAAGTTGCGATTTTCCAGCCTGAGCTGCGGGAGCACGCTCCGCACACTACGTCTGTACTTAAAAGTTACGATTTTCCAGCCGGAGCTGCAGGAGCACGCTCCGCGTACTACGTTTGTACTTAACAAGCGCGCAAACCACGAGACAACTTCCAAAGGCCGTTTCGCGAGCAAGAATATTGCACGGCGCCACAGCGAGAGCGCTTCGACACGCACAATCTCCGCAGAGGGTTCGCCGAGACTAAGACAAAGTCGCACGGCGCCACAGCGAGAGCGCTTCGACGCGCACGATCTCCGCAGAGGGTCGCGCGCGGCTTGCAGAAATCGTAAAAAGTCCTCAGTTTTTGAGCCTCGACCACGCGAATCTCCGCAGAGGGTTGCGCGTGCATGCTAGAAATCGTAAAAAGTCCTCAGTTTTTTGACCTCGACCACGCGAATCTCCGCAGAGGGTTGCGCGCGCATGCTAGAAATCGTAAACAGTCCTCAGTTTTTTGACCTCGACCACGCGCATCTCCGCAGAGGGTCGCGCGGGCATGCTCAAAATCATAAAAAGTCCACAGTTTTTTGACCTCGACCACGCGAATCTCCGCAGAGGGTTGCGCGCGCATGCTAGAAATCGTAAAAAGTCCTCAGTGTTTGAACCTCGACCGCGCGAATCTCCGTAGAGGGTACTTACCTAAGAACATGAAATCCAAATAAAAATATGAAAAGAAATAAAAGATGAAAAAGGAAAAGATTAATAGCTGAGATTAAAGGGTTGGAATGTAAGGCTTAGAATAATCCTCGCTCATTCCCTTCCCTCGCTCCCTTCGGTCTCTTGTCTCTCAGCTGTCATTATCTTTTCATTCATCACACATTAATTCCAAGAATAACTTACAGGACTTAGAGATAAGAAATCCAACAACATAAAGTGGTGAAACGAATGGAGGGAGAACGCAATCCCGAGCGACGATCAAACTCCCGCCCCGGCGCCTTAGAAACCTAAACTAACTTACATAGCTGCTAACGCCGAAGCTCTAAGCTCTACCTAACCTTGGCTCTATGTAACTTGGCTCTATGTAACTTGGCTCTATGTAACTTGGCTCTATGTAACTTGGCTCTATGTAACTTGGCTCTATGTAACTTGGCTCTATGTAACTTGGCTCTATGTAACTTGGCTCTATGTAACTTGGCTCTATGTAACTTGGCTCTATGTAACTTGGCTCTATGTAACTTGGCTCTATGTAACTTGGCTCTATGTAACTTGGCTCTATGTAACTTGGCTCTATCTTGGCTCTATGGCTCTAACTTGGCTCTATGTAACTTGGCTCTATGTAACTTGGCTCTATGTAACTTGGCTCTATGTAACTTGGCTCTATGTAACTTGGCTCTATGTAACTTGGCTCTATGTAACTTGGCTCTATGTAACTTGGCTCTATGTAACTTGGCTCTATAACTTGGCTCTATGTAACTTGGCTCTATGTAACTTGGCTCTATGTAACTTGGCTCTATGTAACTTGGCTCTATGTAACTTGGCTCTATGTAACTTGGCTCTATGTAACTTGGCTCTATGTAACTTGGCTCTATGTAACTTGGCTCTATGTAACTTGGCTCTATGTAACTTGGCTCTATGTAACTTGGCTCTATGTAACTTGGCTCTATGTAACTTGGCTCTATGTAACTTGGCTCTATGTAACTTGGCTCTATGTAACTTGGCTCTATGTAACTTGGCTCTATGTAACTTGGCTCTATGTAACTTGGCTCTATGTAACTTGGCTCTATGTAACTTGGCTCTATGTAACTTGGCTCTATGTAACTTGGCTCTATGTAACTTGGCTCTATGTAACTTGGCTCTATGTAACTTGGCTCTATGTAACTTGGCTCTATGTGACTTGGCTCTATGTAACTTGCCCAAGGGCTCCGCACGGAAGAACCCTTCGCGATGCTTTCGGGAAAACGAACTTTTCGGGAATTCGGGAAGTTGGCCGTTTTGAGCACTTTTTCGCCCCAAAAGCGAGCGGTGACATAGCGGTGACATCACTGGTGACAAGTTCAGCCGGTTCAAAATTTGGCTGTTATGGCGGCTTTTTCGGCCCAAAAACGAAAAATTAGGTAGTATAAGCCTTCTTTCCTTACTACTCAATGCGCATGCTGGGAGGCAGTCGGCCTACGACCGAGTGACGGCGGGCGCAAGCGTGCTGGTATGAAAAGCGATGATGTCCATAGAGCCCCGCAACGAGCCGCAGATGAGACCTACCCAGCTACGACCTGCAGCCGCCAGCGGAAAAGGCGCGGGCCTTCAACAACTGGCTGGGGGAGCCAGGCTGGCCCAGGCTGCGCTACGCGCGCGCCGAGCGCCGGGGCCTCGAACGGGCAAAGTTGCCGCGCAGCAACCGGTAATGAAGACGCTTCGGTCCCACGGGTGGGCTACATCGAGCGCGGGGATCCCTTGCTGGACCAGCCGGACAAGGCCACCTCGTTCGTCACGAGCCACTTCTACCTAACGACTTCGTGCGCCGCTGCAGGCGATTTCCGAGAAAGGCTTCCGCACTTCCGCAGACAAACGAGGACGCGCGACTGGCCCGGACTACGGGGCAACCCGCTTCGTCGAGGACGACCTGGCAGGAGACCCCGAGGCTGCCTGCCCCTGACTTCGCGCGCCTGCGCAGTGCCTGTAGAGGGCCCGCAAAGTTCTGCCGCCCATTCTGCCGCACGGGCTACGTTCGCCAAGGTGGTGGTTACATTGCAGTGGGATTTGCGGCAGGCAACTAGCTACCTCCGCTCTTGGCCCGGCAGCCCGTGTTTCGCTGCCCTTGAACCCATTAGTCACCTCCCGGTTTCCAGCTTGGTGCCATCCCAAGGTACACAATCCTTCGTGGGCTATCGCCGAGCATGCCTTGCACTTGCGGCTGCGACACTCTCGCGCGTAGTCCTTCCGGTGTTCTCCCTGCCGCTCTCATCAGTGAGGTCTCTGAAATCGATCAGACAGCTGGACCCAGGGTTACCTTGATTGGCCTTGCCTCGCAATTCCCTGGTCTTCCTCCCGTGTAGTAGTTTGGCTTGATGATCGTGCCTGTAGTAGTAAGGAACATAGGCTTATAGTAACCTAATTATTTTCGTTTTTCGGCCGAAAAACCCTCCAAAACAGCCAAATTTTGAACCGGCTGAACTCGTCACCAGCGATGTCACCGCTATGTCACCGCTCCCTTTTGGGCCGAACAAGTGCTCAAAACGGCCAACTTCCCGAATTCCTGAAAAGCTCGTTTGTTTTCAGTCAGACTGCAAGTGAGGCGCCTCAGCCTCTCGACTCTCGATTTGCTCGTTTTCGGCCAAAAACAGGTTTCAGACGCTCCTCTCAATTTCCGTTTTTGGCCCGAAAAAGCTGCCAAGATCCATCCCGCCGAGCTTGTCCTCGCCCCTGCCCCGACAACCTGCCGAAGTTGTCACCGTTTTTGTCACCGGGTCTAACACGCCAACCTGCCGAACGTCCTGAGAAGGGTTCAAAATCTCGGCAATATTGAATCAAAGTTGAATCGACTTGAAACAATATTGGTTCATTAATGGGCAGCCCGGTCGTCGGGCAGGGCACTGAGCCAAGGGAGCTTCTTTTGGTGGAAAAAGCAGCCCGCCGAGCTTGTCACCGCTTGTCACCGCTTGTCGCCGGGGCGCGTTTTTGAGTGGAAAAAGCAGCCCGCCGAGCCGGTGACGTCGACGTCGACGCATGCCGGAAAACCGTGCCGAAACCCTGCAAAAACGAGCTGTCACAGAAAGGGTGGCAGACCGGTGACAAACGGTGACAAGCTCGGCGGGCTGCTTTTTCCACCCAAAAGCGCCCGGTGACAAACGGTCTGTGACAAGCGGACAGGCATGTCACCGCCGGGATTCGAGCCCCGGAATGCGCCTGCTAACTCCAAAGCGGCGTATTCTTTGTGATCGTGACACTGCAGAGCAAAAGAGGTGCGCCTGAGTGATTGAGCCCTTTTGCCTTTTAGAGCTTCGCTCCGGAAATGCCGACCTTTTGTTAGGTGGCATCCATCTTTGGCTCAAGTTACCCGTTTAAGACAGCTATTGCATTTTCTGGCTGACCACTGCAAAAAAGCACCCTTTTTGACATACACCACTTTGGGTGTATGCGTACACCGCTTTTGGTGTATACGTGCGCCGCTTTCGGTGTATGGTTTTTGTCCTTTTTTGGACAGCCCCAAATCAATTGTGTGTTGAGAATAAATAGAAGAAATCGTAGAAATGTAGAAGATGAGATCTTAATATTTCTAGGTGTTTATGAAATTCAACCTTATGATTATGTTAAACAGTTCTTTAAATCAGTAAGAAAAGTATGAAATGATAGACCGCATATTATGGATGTTGGTGTATCAAAAAAAGAAGGAGAAGATGTTAAAGAAAATGTCAAATTATTTATTGAAAGTAAAAAGTTTAATGTTAAAAACACAGTTAGAGATATTACGATTATTTTTAAAATGATGTATGAAAGAAGTAAAGAACATAGAATTTTGTTTCATCATCAGTTAAATTATTATCCTGAACTTGAATTATAAAATTCCATCTGCCCAACATTGCCTATAATATTTCTACAAAATTTATGATAAAATATTGTTACATAATTTATCATCATGTTTGGAGTACTTTTATATATATATATATATTTTGACAATTTATTTTTGTATTTTTTGATTTTTTTTAAATGAATGAACTTAACCTTCCCCATCCCTTATACCATCCAATGACCATATCCTATGAACTACCCTATACTCCTATTTCCACTCCAGCATCCTAACAATTACAAGAATGATGGAATAGAAATGAAAAAATGTTTTTTTTGAGATTGAGGCTGTTATGAGATGTTTTGAGTGGAAATAGGCATAATGAATAAGGATGACAAATTGAATAGTGAACAATAGTTGAAAATGGTGATTTGGCGTGTGGGGGGGGGGCTTTCCACGGGTGGCAAAAAAATGGGGAAGGTCTATTCTGACTCATTTGCCCGATCAAAACGGACACATAGGCGTACGGAACGCCCAGGTTGGGCTCCAGAAGCTCTGTGATGCTGCTTGACAAAATGACAGAGGGTTACTACACAGTTGTCGGGTCTCTGGTATGCTCAGGTCACTGGAGAAGATGGGCAAACGATCCCTTTCGAAGATCGCGCTTTCCGCAAGTCATATGCTATTGTTTGCCTCAGTCTTCGCCATCTTGCGAGTTGGGCCGTGAGCCCCTTGTCAGAGGAATGTGGCGGATACCGTTGTAGGTCTCCCAGTTCTCTGGGCTAGGCCCACATCATCCTTTACTGCTTTTTTGGCTTTCTCTGATTGAAAGTCCAGCTCTTCCTGCGATTTATAAGGACAATGGCTTGAGCAGCCACTGGCGGTGCTTCACTTTCCTTGGATCGATAATATTTGGCAAGGCTGTTTCGGGATGACTGGTACTTCTGACTTTCGGGGCCTTGTGATTGTGCGTTGTGCGCAGCAACAACTCTCCGTGGCTTGTGAGAAAAGAAACCTGGTGTGCTGTCCCTTTGTGGGGCCTAGTGTTTCACACTCTTTCTGCCTTTATCTCTTTTTTTGTTTTTGCCGGTGATGGATCCTTTTTGTGGCACGTGACTCTCTGTTTAGTCGACCGGCGATTGTGCTGAAGGCGGCGCGAGGGAAAAAACCCAGTTGCAAACCCACAGGCACACGATGTCGTGGAAGATCCGTTGTACGCTGAGAACTGAAGTAATGTCTCCAGCAGCTTGCAAAAACATTGGCGCAAACAAGAATGAACCTTGTCCGTGGCAAAAGCGTCCAGGCCACGGTCGGCGGCGTCTGGTCCAACGGCAAGTGCTTCCGCTCAAAGGCATGGCCAGCAAACGTGAAGAGGGCGTCTGCCCAACCAAATGAACTTCCGCGCAGGGCTTGCATTGTTTGCAGCTGCTTTTGCCGCCAAGCGTTGAAAGCTGCCAGGAAGAGTGCAGCAACTCAGCACTTTCGTTGCCAGAGCCGGCGCACGCCAGCTCAAAAGGCAGCAAAGTTGCCTGCTCCAAGCCGGATTTTCCCGCGCGGGGAGCCGAAAGTGAAACACCAGCCATTGAAAACAAAGCCAACAGCTTCCATTGAAGACGTTTGTGTTGCTTTTCTACAGGGGGGGGACTATCCTCGCCCCTTGTGTCCAGACGCGCGCCCTGGTCACAGTGACCTTCCAAGCAACCCGAAAAGAGGCGTGCGCCTCTGTCGACTTTGGGGTTTGGGAGAGCTAAGGCTGGGAGGAGTGCGCCAGGCACTTGACAGGCAACGCAACTGCATGAGAAAAACATATATTGGTTTTAGAAAACTGAATAAAGTATCACCATCACATGCCGGTGACATCAACCTGTAAGCCAGAAACATGTTGCGGGGAGCTAAAAAAGTGTCCGCCAAATTAGCAAACGCCACGAGGTTGAGAAAGAAATCCTTGCATGCATCTATGCGGCTGTCGTACTTTGCAAGGTGAAGGCTGACATTTTATAAGCGGTCTTTCAGTTTTTTGTTTTGGTTTGTGTTTGTCCCGCTGTTTGCGATTTCTCGCTCGTATTTTTCCACGGCGCCTTTTGCGTTGTTTCGTTTGCTTTGTCAAAAACATCTGCCTTCTATCAATGCGAATTGATTTGATTTATGCAAACCTTCGGCTTCTTGTAAAGTGGAGTTGTTGTTTGTTTTCTCTATATTTTTGTTTGTGATGAACATGCAATCATGTTAAGGCTGGCGCGCTAAGACAAAACAATGAAAAAGGCAAAACTTGATGCTTGCAGTTAACTTAAAGCGCCGTCAAAAGCGCAAAGATGTCGTGATTGAGAATGATCTTTCTGTCCTTTGACGGATTGGATTAAGGTGCACTTGTTAGAAGGGCGTTTGTCGTTTGATGCCTGGTTGCTTGTAAATCTGCAAATTGCAGATCTCGAGTAAGGCGATTAGGCTTGATAACACAGATTGGGGTGTTTTTTCTTCAATTACGACTTCAATTTTCGTCAGACATTTGTGGACTGACAATTTGCTGCGTTTGGGTTGTGGAGTGCAATATAAATGATTGTTAAACGGGAAGGTGCGTTTGTGGGCAAACCACAAAAGGCTCCTTAAAATGTGTGTTTGTCGGAGACTCGATTTAAGTGGTTGGTGGAACTTTGCCAGGGCCTTGCGCTCCAGAAAGGCTGTTAATGGAATTTTCCATGCCCCAAAAACAGTCAATGCCCTTCTTATTTGCACGAACTAACATGTTTGCGGGATCAGACTTTCTCGCACTTGCCATTGCGATGCAACTTCAAGTGCAAGAGCATGTCGGCTTCGTGAGGCGTTTTTGGCTCTGGTCCGCAACGGCATCTCGATCTGAACCCCAAAGATGGCGGGCTCCAAAGGTGGCGCGTTGCTCCTTTCGCTGCTGGCGCTTTGCCTGGCACCGGCCTTCGTGCCGTCCGCCCCCAGGGCCGCCCCTGCGGCGCTCTCGGCCGCCGTGGCGGCGGCGCCGCTGGCGGCGAACGCAGCGGCGGCTTGGGCAAGTGGGGGGCGGTCGGAAATGGGCGGCGGGTGCTGGGTTGGTGATCCAAATGGCTTCACGGTTTTTTTGGAAGATGTGGGGGGGGCGGGGTTGAGGAGTAGAAGCAAGGGCAAGGTGAGATGAACTGCAACTAGCATCCAGATGCAATCGAGTTTCATATTTTTTTTGAGTTTGCAGCTCAGGATGAGTACTTGAACTACAACATGACCGGGGAGTACACGCCCTTCATGATCATCGGGTACTTCGGATTGACCACCTTCCTCACGGCCTTCGCCTTTGGTTCGTACCTGATCCTCACCAAGCTCAAGATCATCTAAAGGAGTTTTTCCGAAGCTGAGGCTGCTTCAGTCTACCAGACTGAGCCAAATCATAAGATATGGTCAAAAAGCAACTCATGTGCATATGCCTGACATTTGCACAGTTGAGCAGAATGATCCATTTCTGAAGCATCTAAGTGCTCATGGCTTGAAATGGCTCAAGGCGCTTGAGAATACAAGACAAAACACGTATGTTTGGAAGGGGTCTGTGGCTTCAGTCCAACTTGCCTGTAGACATCAACGCCTTTGAGGCGACCCCAAGTTCAACCCCGCGCAGGCAGGCGGGTGCAGCCTTACAACCTCACAGCCTCACAGCCTCCCAGCCTCACCACCCACCTTTGAGCCGGCAACTGGCAGCCCCAAAATTCTCGGACGGCTTGTGAACATGGCCACCCTGCGCACGGGTTAGTTCGTTGGATTCTCGGCAACACTTGGACCAGATGAGCCAATCACGGCCTTGTCAGTTGCAAGTCGGTCATCGGAACGCAAAGCTCTTTTGGCCATGGCGGATGTCGACGAGCATCTCGGCTCTCAAAACGGTGGGTCCCCCCGCCTCCCACTGAATCGGGTGCCTTTGCGCTGCGCAGGACAGGTCATGTTTTTCAGGAAAAAAAATAAAGCAAAATGGTGGGTTTCCTTTCGGTTTTCCTTTCAAGCAACCCGGTCAGAAATAGGAAAAGACAGACCCATATGTTGGTCACGGCAGCAATGCCAAAGCCTGCCTTTCGGCTCGGCGCTCGGCGCAGTACAGGGTCGTTTTGACATGCCTTTGACACTCTCACCTGTTTCCAGTGAGAGTGGTTGATGGACGGCGGTGAGTTTCAGTCAGTTTTGCTCGATCATGTCTATGTGAACGAGCGTTTCAAACGAGGGAATCAGCAATAGGGAGGTGCCAACCCCCATTCCAAGTTCCACCAACGGTGAGGTGGGGCGCTTTGTTTGCAGCCGGGCAATGCGCCTGGCCTTGGGGGTTCATTGATGCTAGTTGGATGGCCGAACTCATGACTTGGCCCGTTTGGACCTTGCCCTCTCCATGAACGGAGTCTTTGAATTCAGCATCACCTGAATTGGCAGGGTCAGCGTCGCAGGTCTGGGTGTGGCGAGTCCGAATGTTTAGAGACTTTTGGAGCCACGCTGGCGTGGAACGCCAATCCAGGCTGGTATTACATAAATTAAAATCAGGGGATCTCAAAGATGGCTGTGGGTACCTAAAAAAAGAAAAAACACGAGGCGCCGCCTGGTCAGGCGCACCCCCGAGTTCTTCATGCCCTGCCTTCGGCAGGGTGCCGCTGGGCTGCTCCCGCTGCATCTCCAGCCAAATCCTTGCAACATGGAGGCGATCGACGTCCACTTCAATTGGGCACTTCCGGCTGGCCCTTGGTTTCTTTTTCCTGAAAACTTTCGAGGGGGTTCTTGGTGGCCGCTGGTTTCCTTTTTCGGGGAAGTGATCCATGTAGCAACTCGCCCTGGAGACGCTCTTGGTGCTTGCCTTTTTGGAATGGCTGATTGCAAAGCATGGGAGTGAGTCCGAAAGTGTCTGAGCATTGAATTTTGAAGTTTACTTAGAGTGGGCAACACTGAAGAAGCCAAGCAAGCAGTTCCCTTTTCGCACACAAAGGCGGCGAAAGGTTGTTTGCAGGTGTCAAACTTTCATCCTCAGAGAAAATCTATCATTTTATTCTCCTCTTGGGTAGACCCTTTCCCCACGGGAATGGCAACCCCAAGTTACATATTTCTTTTCGGTCGTTTATGTGCCAACCTTGCATCCTTTGGGTAAATCTGTTTACTCGCCAGCTGCCACGGGGGTAGGTATTTTAGTCATGTACCAGCTTTCTTTTCAGGAGTAGCTGATAAAAATCCGCCAGGTTTTCCATGTTGCTAACTTCTAGTCTACGGAGGTGGATTAACTATGCCCCATGTTCTTTGAGGAATCTTAATATTGTGCTTGTTTCCTCGCAAGTTGACGCAGTCTCATTTGAACCCTACCAGGTGCGCATCCAGCTCGAGCGGTCCGGCTTGGCCTTCCTCAGGCTTGCTAGCGACCGGCTGGCTGACCGGCGACAGGACAGACAGACAGACAGACAGACCGAAAAAAACAAACCCGCGAGAAAAAAAAAAAAAAAAACTAGTCGCACATGCAGAGCAAAGACGGCCTTTGGGTTCAAAGCCCCAAATGCCATACAAGTAAGTTGAGATGGTTTAGCGGGCCCAGGGTTTTGGGTGAATTCTCGTCAAGCCCTAATTCCGTTTCTTGGAGATCCGAAGCCTTTCGGCAGATGGGTTTGTCCCGTCAAGTGGGGTTGTTTCTGTTGCCCTTTAAGCCCCCCTCCCCCGCCCCCCCAAAAAAACACACACACACACACACCCATTCTAGACCCAGGCAAGAGGGGCAATGAAGTGGCCTTATCAAAAAGGGCCACTTCCTTACGGGACTCCAGTAACGCCTGTGGGGGAAACCTTTGGGACCTCATTTAGGGGGCATGAGAATCCGGATCTGGCAAGCCTTGGGACGGGGGATGCTTAAAAGTCACGCCCATTTCAATTCCATCGGAGCACCAAGTTTATGGAATCCCGAAGCCGGAAGCCTGGTAGGTACAAGAAGGGTGGGTAGAGTCCTAGAGTTGCTTGAAATTCCCCAGAGTTCCTTGAGGTTCCTTAAAATTCCCTAGAGGAACCTCCCTTGAACCAACCACCAATCCCCTTTTCGTCGCCCGGACCGCTGCCGTGGCACGGGGCCTTCTGCTTCTTCGTGCGCTGCAGCAAGCTCAGGTCCTGAACCTACGACTCAGCTTTTCATCCGAAACCAAGTAGTAGGTATTGGCAAACTGGGCGGTTCTCCCAACAAAAATTAAAATAAGAAACACCACAAAGGAGACCCCTTGCCGAACCCCAAGTAAGGATTAAGGATTACCTTAGCCTAGGCAAATACACCTAAGACATCGGCATCGCATTCTCCGAAAAAAGAACTGCCAACCTCCGGGTTGAGAAGGCCGAGCGCCCGGGAGCGTTTTTTTTCTTCTTTTTTTGTCGCCAAACAGGTCGGTCCAGAGGAGAGCGCCAAAATTCCATCGCCTGACCTCGCCTTGAGGCAAGACGTTGCTGTGGAAGGCGCCAAGCGTTTTGTGACAAAGCTTTCTTTGGTAAGGCAATCCCGTAGTCTGCCTCCTGGCCCGCTTCGGTATCGCAAACCTTGCAGGATTCCTTCGAAAGGGCTTCCCTTAGGGTGGCGATGTTGCGGTTTGTTGTGCGGAAGATCTTCCGCGAAAGCTATGGAAGATTCAGCAAGCCAAAAATTGCAGCTTTCCCTGTAAGCCAACAAAAAAGGGAACCTTTAAAAAGCGCATGTCCAAATGGGACGACTCGAACTAGCCCGAAAGACAGTTCTTTGCTTTGTGCGAAACAGGTAACCAAAGACATGGCCCCACTTGCAACGTCAAAAGGGGTCCAGGGAGGGGGCTGTTCCCTTTTCTCCTGGGTTGGGCATTGGTTTGTTGTTTGGCTCGGGCCTTGGAACATGGATCATTTGCATCCTTCGCCCAAATTCGGGGAGTTTCACAATCCATTTTTTGTTTGGGGAGAACTGGCTGCACCCTCCCACCCCGTGCGAAGCCCTCCGTTCCCTTCAGCCCAGCCGCGTTTCGAGGACTTCGGGGGGGAGATGGCGGTGGAGGAGCCCCCCGTGACCATGGTGGACGCCTTCGAGGAGCTGCCCACAGGCGATTTTCTCGGGGCGGTGATTGTTGGGCGCAAGGTGTGGGGGGGTTCGGTGGTTTTGGTTCAGGTTCGTGGTCAGGAAATCAACTTTGAACTTTGGAGAAACACCCTCCATCATTTGGTGTTTGGTGTGGTGAAAGGCAATTGATTGTGAATTTTTGCTGGTGGACCCTTTTCTCTGGGAGGACACAAATACAAGCATGCCAACGTCGACAGGGTCCATGGGCCGCATTTACCTCCCCCCAACCGCCATGCGCTCGACAGCCGCGCGCGCGCGACATCAACTGCCCCTCGCAAATCACCGGTGTTGAGGCCGCCAGGAACCAACCCCCCGCGCGCGACAAGGGGGGATGTTGCTTTTTTTCTCCCATGTTGGTGTCTTATTTTTTTGTGCGATAGGTGTCGTGGTCGTCCAGGGTGCTTTTCAATTCAAGCTGGAAAGTGGGAAGAGATGAATACCCAGAATGGCAACGGTGTCGTGGTTTTCCATTTAATTCCACTCGAAAAGGGTGTCCAATCTGATCTCCTCCTCGGTATGGAGCCCCAACCTTTGAAAGGGGACTCAAAGGGGAAGCCGTGCAAGCCCGGTTCTAAGGACACACACACACGCACGTATTGGCAAAAGGAAAAGTCCCCGCACTTTCCAGGGGCTGGACGCTTTTTGGCATTTGAGTCTTCAAATGGAGGGGATTGCTCGCCGATTTGGATATGATTTGCATGTGTTCAGACAGAAGACCTGCCCTTTGTGGATGGTTTGCAAGGCAACCGGTAGCCACGGCCATGGCTTCGGGCGTCGCTTCGATGTTCGGCCTGTCGGCCGTGGGCTTCGGCGGCCTTGAGGCCTGTCGGAGCTGAGCGTACGCCGGCAATCGCTGCAGAAGCTGGAGCGGGTGCTCGTGCAGCAGGTGGCGCCTCTCCGAATGTGGGGTGCGAGGCATCTTCTTCTGGGGTGCGAGGCAGCTCAAGGTCAAGCAAGGCGGGGTAGGCGTGAAGCAGCAAAGCAAAGCGAGGGGCGAACTGGTCGAACGGTGAGAGGCTGTAATGGATTGGGCTCGTTGAAGGGGTAGGCTGGGACTTCTGTCAGGCCTTCCCGCAGAAAGCTTCGATCCCAACCCTTCCATGGGGGGCGGCTTGGGTTTTTGCCCTTCTCCATCTCGAGGCGAGCTGTCACAGAGCTGTCCGGGCCTTGAGCTGAGGACAGCTTAGCCACGGACATCATCGATGCGGTGATGGATGCGCTGCTGAAGCCACTGCTGAAGCGATTGAAGGACCCATGTTTGTGCCCGAATCACTTTGTTTGGTTGTTCCTGGGTCAGCATTGTGCTTGTTGCGCCGGCTTTGTAAGAATCCGGGTCTTACCTGGTGTTCCTTTCACAACCCATGGGATGTGTAGTCACGGCCATTTCGCCTCCCAATGGAATATGAAATTGACCGGTTTCCCCCCTGAGTGGATATAAGCAAGACCCGACAAAGGCCCCAAGTGGCTTTTTCATGCTTGGTTTCGAACATCCAAAAAGGGGTCCACGTGGGCAGCCCTTTCCGTTTTTCGTTTTGTGAAAGTCTTAGAGGGACACCGAAGGGACACTAACCACTGCGGCCGCCAAACCAGGGAGCACCGCCGCAGGGACCAATGGCAGGTTGGGTCAGCTGACCCTGTCCCTCCAGCCTTGCCAAATTAAAGATGCAGCGCCCAAGCAAATTTTCGGCATGTCGCCATTGTTTGGACTTCCAAGGCTCTATATTGTGGCTTTTGTTGGGTCCGCAATCCGATGCTCGCCCCTGTCTTTGACCTTTCAGCTGTTTTTCTTCTGGGCTATTCCTCTCCACGAAAGACACCCCCTTTGGGATCCTTGTTGGGCGAAGCCACTCCAAGGGACACCTCCCCTTGTCGCGAGGACCGGAGCGCCTTGGGCTGGATTCGCGCACCCGCGGGGGATCGATCCGCAGGGCATCCGCGGGACGTCTGCGGGGGGGGGGGGCACCCGGGTGCACCCGGAGGTGGATGTGTGGCTGGCTCGCTTTGTCAAGGGAGCCGGGCGGCGGGCAAAGTGGTTTGGTGGGCTTGGAAGGGAAGTTGGACAAGGCCGAAATTTTTGGGGAGGGCCAACTGCATTGGTTCGGAGGAACGCCGCTGCAAAATGGTGGGTGAAGATTCAATTTGGGACAGAGACCGTAAAAAAACCCTGTTGTGGATTCATGGTAGCTGGGTAGAACTGCCCCGTAAACCATCTTAAACCAACCCGAAACCAACCCCAAACCAACCATAAACCAACCCGAAACCAACCTAAACACACCCGACACCCATCCTAATTTAACTCTAAACCAACTCTAAACCAACTCTAAACCAACTCTAAACCAACTCTAAACCAACCTTAAAACCTTAGCCTAAACCAACCCTAAACCCAGACTGAAACCATCCAAAACCAACCCGAAACCAGCCTAAACCCACCCCCAAACCGGCCCGAAACCCAAACAAATCAACACTTGGGAGGCAAAGCCAAGCTTCCAACCTTTCAGCTACCCCTCCCACCCTGAACCCACCCTAAACCAACCATAAACCTGACTTAAAAGGGCCCTAACCCAAAAACCACAGGAAATCCTTGGGCAGTTTCTTTCAAAATCGGGTCTACGATTTTTGTGGTTGCACTGCCATTTTCTTGCAATCAGTCTGTTTTGCCTATTACGATTGCTGCTTGGCCAATAAAAGAAGGAATGGCGGTCCTTGTGGCAAACACCGCGTGAGGCGTTCATCCAAGGAGCTCCAATTCTTTTTGAGACCTTTCGGGTCCCTGGTCTATTAGTTGGTTGCCGGGTTGGGAATGAACCGGTTGCACGGCTAAAGTCAAAGGCCCTACATCTTCCCCAGCCTGGTGGCTCGCTTGGGCTCGGAGGACGCGCACAGGGGAGCCGGGGCTGGACGCCTCTGCTCAGGGATCGTTGCGCTCACTTCAAGACTGGTTGGGTCACGTGGTGTTGAGACAAGCCCCTCAGTGCTGCAAATTGTTGGCTCTCACCCGCGGGAATTTGTCGGTTTCCCCTTCAGAAGGCCCGTTGAAGGACCCCCTTTGCATCTTTGGCATCAAAAGGGACTCCATTTGGGGCCACTTCTTTGTCTGCGTTGGATGAGCAAACGAGCGGAAGGAGAAGTGAGATGAGCTTCCCCCCGGGCCAAACGGAGCCTGCGCATTTCAAAAACGGAGCATGCGTTTCCCACAAACGGAGCATGTTTCTCACCAAACGGAGCCAGCTCATCCCAAAAACGGAGCATGCGTTTCCCAAAAACGGAGCATGTTTCTCACCAAACGGAGCCTGCTCATCCCAAAAACGGAGCCTGTTCATCCCAAAAACGGAGCATGCGTTTCCCAAAAACGGAGCATGTTTCTCACCAAACGGAGCCTGCTCATCCCAAAAACGGAGCATGCGTTTCCCAAAAACGGAGCATGTTTCTCACCAAACGGAGCCTGCTCATCCCAAAAACGGAGCATGCGTTTCCCACAAACGGAGCATGTTCTCACCAAACGGAGCCTGCTCATCCCAAAAACGGAGCCTCTCATCCCAAAAACGGAGCATGCGTTTCCCAAAAACGGAGCATGTTTCTCACCAAACGGAGCCTGCTCATCCCAAAAACGGAGCCATGCGGAGCCTTTCCCAAAAACGGAGCATGTTTCTCACCAAACGGAGCCTGCTCATCCCAAAAACGGAGCATGCGTTTCCCAAAAACGGAGCATGTTTCTCACCAAACGGAGCCTGCTCATCCCAAAAACGGAGCATGCGTTTCCCAAAACGGAGCATGTTTCTCACCAAACGGCCTGCTCATCCCAAAAACGTTTCTGTTTCTCACCAAACGGAGCCTGCTCATCCCAAAAAACGGAGCCTCTCATCCCAAAAACGGAGTAGGAGCCTGTTCATCCCAAAAACGGAGCATGCGTTTCCCAAAAACGGAGCATGTTTCTCACCAAACGGAGCCTGCTCATCCCAAAAACGGAGCATGCGTTTCCCAAAAACGGAGCATGTTTCTCACCAAACGGAGCCTGCTCATCCCAAAAACGGAGCCTCTCATCCCAAAAACGGAGCATGCGTTTCTCACCAAACGGAGCCTGTTTCTCATCCCAAAAACGGAGCATGCGTTTCCCAAAAACGGAGCTTCCCAAAGTCGGTCCCCAAAGTCGGTGACAGATTTCCCAAAAATCGGTGACAGATTTCCCCAAAATCGGTGGCAGATTTCCCAAAATCGGTGGTAGACCCGAAATCGGTGGCTGATTTTCCCAAAGTCGGTGGCCGATTTTCCCGTCGGTGGCCGATTTTCCGAAAATTGGTAACAATCCACGGCAGAAGCAGGTTTTGTTGTTTCTCAGAACGGAACCATTCTTTTTAGAGAGATGTCAATCAGTCAATTATCACGATGACATTTATGGCCCAGAGGTACATGAGGTAGGTTCTCATGTAGTCAGTTGCATGTTGTACATTCAAGTCAATGCCAGAGCATGATCCAATCACTGCTTTGGCTCAAGTGCTGAAAACAGCGCGTTGCACGCGCTAACCCCAAGGTTAAGGGAGAGGTCGCAGTCACGGAGGGGTTCGTTCCTTTTAAGGTCCCGGGTTCCCCCGTTGTTGACAAAACTGTGTTTCCCTCTCCTTTGAGTGGTTATCAGCCGTAACGCTTTTCGGGTAAACAAACCCTTCCGTGACTGCGACCTGTTGGTCGCACATGGAAGCCGGCCCTCACCGCGGCACTCGCGGTGGGAAAGGGCCGCGTGCCCGCTTATTCAATACTCTGCAACAGATCGTCGTCGACGAGTACAAGCGGCAGAACAGACGATTCCGGTGGATCAGGTTTGCGGACGCCTCGAAGCAACAGGTCGAGGCGCTCTTTTCCTGGCGTGAGTCATTGGATAGTTGGCACCTGTGGAATTTTGACCAAGAGGCCTTCGACGTGATCCAGGCCGCGGACAACGCTTATCAGCAGCGTCTCGCATCGGTTGAAACCACAGGTGTGGTCTTGCCGCAAGGTGTGCCATCTCAGAATCAAGCCGCAGCCTCAGGCGCGGCGGGAGCAGCGAGCAGTGCAGCGGACTGGCTACGTCCTCCGACGCCTCCTTCAGCTTCCTCCTGGCTGCAAGATTCGCGCACTCCTTTGCCTCGCATCCGGCCATCTGCAGAGGAAAGACAAGCCGCCAAGTCAACGCTTCGCGGGGTGTACGCTAAAGCTGCGGAAACGCGGCGGGAGAGCAGCAGGGAACGGTCAACACAAAGATCGAGGTCCCCATCGCCCCGAAGGTCGAGGTCTCCATCATCGACTCCGAGACGAGGACCGACTGCTGCTACCCCTGTGGGACAACGGGCGCATAGTGTTGAACCCGCGCTTGCGCGGGAGGGCAGGCCATCCAGGACTTCCCTTGCCACACGGCCCATCGTTTTGGCTCCACAGAATAGCATATACCCTGTGACTAGATTTGACGAGCGCGGCACCTGGGTACTTGTTCGGGAGGCTTCACAGCCACGTGAGGCGGCATCTCATCGGCGAGCGCAACGGACGTCTGGGCAACTCCGTCAGGCCGACCCGTATTTGCTCGCGGACGAGACGTGGAGAGATCCCCCAAGAAGATCATCCACGAGCTCGCGATCACGATCTCCTGATCGACGCCCGGCGCCGGCGGAGCACTTCCGCCTCGACGCCTACAGCTCGGAAGAGGAACCTCCGCAAGACGCGGAATCCATCAGAACGGGCAGGGCAGCCTACGTGCCTCGGCGCGTATACGAGGCGCCAACTCACACTGAGCCCATCGCGTTGCACAGCCGGAGAATTGGAGCAGTTCAACCGCCGCCACCAAAGGCCGCACCAAAGGTCATTTTTGGCAGCAAGCCTCCATTGCCCAAGGAAATCCCCAGGGCAGTTCTTCGGTACCGGCAAAAGCAGATATTCCGAGGAAATCACCGCCACGAGCAAGATCTCCTATTCGGACTCAGAGTGCATTCGGGTACAAGGCGCCTCCGCGAGGTTTGAACAAGGCCGAACCCAGAAGCAAATCGAGCTCAAACCCGCCACAATTCGGGTACATCGTCAAGCCGCCACCTCCGCAGGTCGTTCAAGCAGCTGCTGCTAGCGCTGCAACTTCCGAGGCTGGCTCACGCTTTCGATCGCCACCAAGAAGGGCACCGCCTGCGCCACCGCCGCCACCACCTCCGCCTGGAAGGCCTGTGCCGCCCAAGGAGCTTGTTGTTGCTCTTGACTGGCACGGAGTTCTTGACGTTGGGCAGCAGGGACCCCACCTCAACCCGGAAGTGATCCGACATCTCGTTCAGTTTGCAGCGGACTACGCACCTATAAATTTTATAGTGCTATCCTTCGTGGGCAGGGCTGCAAGCGAGTGTCGCCGCCGCGAGTTCCAGGTCGCCCTGGAGCACGCGCGGGCGACATCTGGACTCACTTTTTCTGCGATAAAAATCGCACACGAACGGTTGGGTAGGGGAGGCAAAGCAGTCGCCCTTCAAGGGCTGGGCGTTCACGCCCTTATTGACGATACAGCATCGATTGTCCGTGAAGCTCAAAAGACAGGCATCGCGGCGTTCCGCAACTTCCCGCATTTCGGGCCGAGCGGATTTGCCAACGCACTTGAGAACCTTGGTGAGTTTATCGAGTCCCGGAACAGACAATTCATTCCGGCGGCAAGGGGCCTGCATCCATCGCAGTACCTCGAGGAGCTCCACCGATCTGCATCCCAGTTGCCCGCCAGCCGGGTACTTCGATAGCCTTTCTTGCAAGCCGTTAAAACCGTCGCTTTGCGCGGTACAGCATCTTTGCAGTTACAGGCATTCGATTTGCAGACAAATTCTCAATACAGCTTGGCAACATCCCTCGATAAAGCACCATAGTGCGGCAGTGCGGATCAATCAATCTACAAGTACAATTACAAATACAGAATTCATCAGGTGCAAAGCAGCAGGGCGTATTTTCTTGAGTGGCTCACTTGAGCGTTTCGCAACCAGCTGCCAATCCAGGGATATCTCCTCGTAGCACCTTTTGACACGCTGCTCAAAGCGCGTGGAGCTAGCTTCGTGTGAGTGCAAAAGTTGCATTGCTGTGTCATGGCTTCAACGGGCTTATCACCGCCATCAGAACCCCGTTCAAGGTCAACCCCAAATAGGGATTCTGAACCGGATGACCCTGACCTAGCCATGGTTCCTGCAGTTATGTCCACAGTTCGCACATCCACACCTCAACGAGCAGCCCAAACACGACCATCATCACCCCCGAGTGGTCCGATCGTGTCAGAACCGACATCATCCGAAGCTTCCCCAGCCATTCAGTTTCCTTCACAGGGATCGCAATTACCTGACCCGATGACTAACGTACCCGCTGCGGCATTTATAGCTGGAGCTGCGGTGCAGCAAGCTCATCGAGCATCCGACCTCGCTGCTCAGGCAGCCAATCACGCCTTGCACCAACAGCAGGCCGCCGATCAGGCGAGACAAGAGGCCGGATGGATCAGGGAAAGGGCTGTAAGAGAAGTGTCAGACGTTAGGGTTCAGGCCGCTCAGCTAGCTTCGCAAGCACGGCAGGCTGTACAAACAGCACAACAAAGTGAGGCTCAGGCTAGGCAACTCATCGAGCAGACACGACAGGAAGCCCTTGGCCATGTCGAGAACGCACGACAGGTTGTTATTGCCACTCAACAGGACGCTCAGCAAGAGGTTCAACGCATTGTTCAAGAAGCTCAACAGGCAATCCTACAAAGGGAACAAACCATTGCCAGTCAAGAGCATACCATTCGTGGATTGTCGCAGGAAAATTCTGTGATGCATCAACGACTTGGTGATCTCGAACGTGTTGTTGCGCAACTCACCCAACAAGCTCGTGCGACCCCTGTTCCGATGCAAGAGTCCCCGCCAAAAGCCGCATCAATAGCCGAAACAGCTACGGAAACAAGCGCGGCTAAAGCCTCAAGTCAAGGCACAGTTCCCCCAGGAACCCATCAGCCGGTTGGAGCACCTCAGGTTTCAGATTCACAAGATGCCTCCGGTGTTGCCGCATCGTCGCAAGGGAATGCTTTTACAAGTACTATCCCCGACCCTCCGTGTGGTTCTGTTCAAAGTTCAGGACTTGGTCACGATGCCCCAGCTGATTCAAGGGACCCTGGTGGGGGTGCAACAAGTCAACATCTCGCAGGCCATTCGGCAGTGCTAGGAGCAGCGCCCTCCGTTGGAGACGCCGCCCCCGGCGCGTCAAGGACTGGCGGGTTAAGTAAAGACGGTCCAAGGGATCCATGTTCCGCCAGTACCAATCACAATGTTGGGACCACAAGCGCCATCGGCAGCAAGCTCCGACACATCATCAGACTCTGATGGAGATGATGATACCCCACAATGTCAAGTTTGCGGCGGCAGCCATGAAGACACGGATTGCCCATACCTCACCATGAATGGTGGTGGGGGAGGTGGGGGAGGCCCTGGCCAGTTCCCCAATGCAGACCCGTCTCAAGCTGCCGATCCCAGTGTAGGCATGACCGCCGTAGACCACGCCGCACATGAGGAGACCGTTGTTCGCGTCAAGGATCTCAAGGATCTCGTGTTACCATCCCCTCCGGAGAACGCTGGACAGGCTAGAGGTTTCGTCAACCAAGTTTTGATGGCCATCGGTCGACTCCAGAAGACCCCCGGAGATGAAGTTTACCAGTGGGCCCAAGCATGCATGTCCTCCACCGAGCAAGAACTCATCGCGGACAAGCGTTTCCCACGGTTAGATCGTGAAGTAGCCGCAAAGCTCCTTAAAACCTGCCGTAAAGGTAAGTTCGGGCTCTTGTTTCAGAATATGGTTGAACAAGAGAGGATCTCGTCAGGTGGGATGCCCGTAGGGAGAATCATGTTGCGTGCTATCTTCAAGCACTTTCAGTTGGAACGAGGTAGGCTCGGAACCTTAGGAGGTCGCAACTTGTTAAAGTTGTCTCTCGCAGGCCCGTCCCTTGCTGACCTGGATGCCTTTCGGGAGAAGTACGTTTACGTGCTGACCGCAATTCCCGTGGCAGAGCAACCCAGGGAAACAACCTTGTTTGATCACCTGTTGGATGAGCTGGAAAAGTGCACCGCGCTGAAGCCTAAGGTAGAAAAGGCACGGGAAGCCCCTTTCGGCAGCCACCGTAGGAAGCCGGAATGGTTGTGGTCCAAGGTTGATCTAGCCTTGGAGCTCCATCAGGACAAGCGGAACAGGGATGAGTTTGACAAAAGTCTTCAAATCAAGCCAGCCGTTATGTCCAGGGGAATAATTCTAATGCCATGCCTGCAGCAAGCAGCGAAGACAAGCCCAAGAAGAGTAAGAAGAGCAAAAAGGATAAATCTGCTGACCAGCAGACTCCGGCAGCCCCTGCGCCGAAGGTTAAAGCTCCAAAGCCGCCTCCTCCTAAAGCTAATGCAGCTCCAGCCCCCAAGGGTAAAGGTAAGGGCGGTTCGAACGATAACCTTACTCCTAGGTCTAAGGCCATCAGCAAGACAGCCACTATGACCGCGGCGGAGAAAGCCAAGATGCCATGCATGTTTTATGCCTATAATTCGTGCAAGGCCAAGCAGTGTGCATTTCTCCACAGTGATACCAACAAGTACACTGGTCCCAAGCCCAAAAGTTTGTTGTCACCGCCGCCGTCAAAGGCGAGTGCAGCTGTTGCACAGCTCATTCCGGCAATGGCAAGCGTCGCTTCCGACGACAATCGCATTAGTTGGCTCTGGGATACTGCCGCAGGGAGACACTTGATCGGACGTCAAGCATTGAATAGCAACATGATCAAGTGCGTGCGCGAGAGCAGCACACCCGTAGGTTTTGCGACTGGGGGTGGTGCCCAACAAGGCACTACTTCATTAGGGTTCGAGGACAGCCGAGTGATACCAGCTGAAGAGCAGGTGTGCGTCCTCCGTGATTGCCCACCAGCGCAATCCATCGGGAAGACCGTAATGGATCAAGGACACCTATTCATTTGGGATCCACGTGAAAATGTTCCATACCTTGTTCCCCCAAAGGACATCAGTAGATGTAAGATTAACGTGCCCCGCAATGCGCGTATTAATGCATCTAGGGTAGTGGAATACGTTCCCCAGTATGATGAGGTGGTAAAACCCAAGTTGGCAGAGTCGTCAACTCACCTCTGGCCGATTGAAGCCCTATGAGCGCGGCCGAAGACGATGTCGTTTCTCTGTGCGATGACTCGTGCCAAGCGTCAGATGAAGGTGAGATGGATCAGGTTCCTGTGAATATGCTAGCGGCCGAGGAAGCCCCTTCTGCCGAGGACGAACTTCCATTGATCGCCTTCGGGGATGGTGACCCGACACATGATACTGCGTTGAAGGAGCAAGCAAAATCTCCTGAGCACATGAGGTCCCATTGCCCTAAGAACCCGTTTTGCAAGGTGTGTTCAATCTCAAAGACCACTTCTGCAAGGGTAGCGCACAAAAAGGATGCTAGAGCAGACGACAAAGTCGATGTCCCAACCGCACCATTTCAACAGTTGGCTACCGATTCTGTCATTCTTGCCATGGGCGATGAGCATCTCGGAGTAGGTTTCGGAGGAATCAAATCTCACCGTGTAGTACGTGATGTTTTCTCAGGCGTTCGCCTTGCCTACCCTGTGAGTAGGCGGGACACGCAAGCGCATGTCAAAAACTTCCGTCAGTTCATGGGCCTTCGGGCCACTGATTCGCCGCCAACATGTCTAGTAAAAATGGATGCAGCAGGAGAGCTCGAAGGAGCGGCCCACGAAGTCGGTCTCGTCCCCGAGACAAGCTTACCGAACAGGTGGCCACACAACACCGTTCTGGAGCGCGACATTCGCGAAGAGAAGGAATGCTGCCGCAGCATCCACTTGCAATCAGGGTTGCCCTATTCGTTGCACACGTTTAGTTACCCATTTGCATGTCTCTCCATGTCGTTTGACAGGCCTGCTCCATTCAGCCCAGGGAAAACCCAATGGGAAGCCCTCACCAAGGAAAAGTTCCAAGGGAAGAGATGCTGTTTCGGGCAATTGGTTTGGTACAGAACCAAGACTCCTGGCAAGCGCACTCTCGATCCGAACATGGCGCCAGCGCTCTTTTTGGGTTGGAGGGTCGATCCGGGGTTGCGGTACCGTAACGTGGTCAAAGTCATGGACTATGAAGCCTTCCGTAAAGATGGTTCCATTTCCGTTCACGATGTTCCTGAACCGGAATTGTTCGTTGAAGACGGACCCCCAAGCTTCCCGATTGCAGCAGCAGCAGATAGAGCATTGCATGGTGGCAAGACGGAAGGGTCTGATCCCCCACCTTTGCCCCTGCGATAGGCGCCCTTTGGTGCCCCACCGACTCCATCCGCTGTCAAGTCAAAATCCGTGTACACAACTGTTGAGAGGATCATCAAGTTCAAGGAAACGCCAGGTTGCCGTGCATGCACCGGTCATTCCAAGATTCACAGTGCCGAATGCAAGAAGAGGTTCTCCGAACTTGTTTCTGCAGATCGAGCTGAAGCAGCTGCAAAAAGCGCTGCCAAAACTGAATCTAAGGAACCCATTCCCATTGTCCATACTGAAGGGGATGAGGAGCTAGCCAGAGCAATCCACGCATCCGAGCATGAGGAGGATCCTAAAATAGCAGTTAGTGCAGAAGACGTTGCGCATGAATTTGATGCAGCCGAAGCTGGGGAGCCCGCTCCCTCAAGACCCGGTGCCTCATTTTTCGATACCGCGCCAGCGACAGCCGCTACATCGCAAGGTGAAGATTTTTGGGTGTTCAAAGAAAATGCCAACTGCTTGGTTCGATATCATATCATGCCAAGACAGAATCTTTTTACCCCAAAAGAGGTCGAGGATTGCCCCGTTTCCCCAGAAAGATTTACTGCAGCTCGCGCCACTCGTGCCGTGTTTCAGGGGGGCAAAGCAGACAACATCTACGATGGTTGGTTTGGTAGCCGACCCAATCGCTCACTTGGAGATGCATGGACCGGGTTCACAGTGTTCAAGTTAAAACCCATTCAGTCCAATTGTGTTATCACCACAGGTGCAGCCGTGATGTTAGACTCCGTACCGCCGACACCTCTCACCGAAGCATCAAAGAACGGTCGTCCGAATACATTGCCAAAGATTGCATGCCGTGCAGCGCAGAGGTTGAAGCTCCGCAGCGCAAGCAGTTTGAGGTAGGAAATCATCGTGCCCGCAAGAGACAGGCACGTATTGACAAGTTGCCTGTGATGTTCGAATACGCATGTTCACCAGAGTCCAACATGGGTCGCGTGTTTGAAGGTCTTGGGATACCTCATGTTAGGCTGGCTAAAGAGTTTATCGACCTTAGCACAGATGAAGGAGAAATCCAGTTGCAGTCGCAGATTGAAGGTTGTGATAAACCCAATCTCTGGGCCGCAATTCCCTGTACATCAGGTTCAGCATGGCAACGCCTTAATAAGGCCAAGTTAGGAAGCCAGTTCAAAAAGAAACTGAAGCAAAAGGTTAGAGAGTCGAGAGAGTTGTTCTCCAGATTCAGACGTCACGCAGAGACTGTCCTCCATCGGGGGGGTAGTGTTTCGTTTGAGTGGCCAAGGGATTGCGACAGCTGGGCTAGGGATGATGTTGCTGCATTCTTTAGGGAATACGCACAGGTCTTCACCCCAGCGACATTCCACGGTTGCGCCCTCGGTCTGAAGGACAGCAATGGCTATCCCATCAAAAAGCCATGGAAAGTCATGACCAGCAATAGCACCCTCGCATCCGCGCTAAGTGCATTCAAGTGTCCGCACGAAAAAGGGTATAAACACTCGCTTGCAGCAGGTAACAAGACCGCAAAGACCGCTTTCTACCCCGAAGGCATGTGTCTCACAGTTGCCCGTGCGCTGTATCCGACAGTTCAGCCCGTCGTGCCAGCGATGCCTGTCCAAGTGCCATTGCCTCTCGATCACCGGGAACGTGAACAGCAGTTGAAGCACATATCCCCTCTCTCTGGTTTGGAAGATATAGGTGTTGCTGTTGAGTCCGATGAGCAGTGTCACGACATCCTTGAACAAGTTCTTGATGTTGAAAATCTCATCGCACATTCCCTAGGACAAGTCAAAGAGAAGAATGGTGACCAGACTCTTGTCACGTGCCGAAATGTTGGCTTCCCCGGAAGCCCTTGAAGCCGTTCGACTTGAAGCCACAGGCCTGGAGAAAGCCGGTGCTTGGGATCTAAATTCAGTCCGAGAGTATGATCAAGTCGCTGCTGAGGCGCGACGATCCAGTATAAAAGTCCATTTCGGGCAGTTGATGTCGCTAGCGTCCGTCAAGTTCGCCGAACTCGCGAAACACCTTCAGAAGATGAAAGGTAGGATTGTGTATCGCGGAGACTGTGCGAAAGACGAACATGGCGCAGCAGCTGTCTACCAAGAGTTGGGAGCGAATCCCACGAGCGTACAAGGTCTTAATAACTGTCTCGCTTATGGATCCCTGCCAGGGAATTCCACCACAACAGCGGACGCTATAAAGGCTTATGTGCAAGCACTGCTGAAGTCCAAGTACCAAACTTGGATCGCACTCCCGCCTGAGCTCCGGCCAAGGTGGTGGCGCGAGCGTTTCGTGAAACCTGTGGTTTTGCTCGTTAAAGCTCTTTATGGGCATCCTGACGCTGGCGGACTCTGGGAGGCACACCTCAAAGGGTTCATTAGTGAACTTGGAGGGCGTGAGGTCGCCGAGTTTCCTGGAAACTTCTGGTTCAAGGAGTCCGGGTTACTTCTCTCGACATACGTCGACGACTTGACGTTGGCCGGCCCCAGCCACCTTCAAAAAGACTTCTGGGAAAAGTTAACAAGACTGGTTGATATAGAACCCCCAGAAGACATATATCGGGTGCTAGGCAGGAATCACCTTTTGATAGATGCTCCAAAGGACCCAACTGAACCCGATCTTAATGCCGCAATGGGCAGATGGCGTTCGACATGCGGGATTATGCCCGTCAAACGGTGGCATTATATCTTGAGGTTGCGCAGCTAAAAAGTGAAAAGTTGCGTGATGCCACCACTCCATTCTGTCCCGCTGGATCCCTTGATCCTGCGGATGACGCCTTGGAGGGTGAGCTCGGCTTCGCCGCTTGCCGCGTGTTGATGAAAGCCTTGTGGCTCGGCCGTTTGGCACGCCCAGACCTGGTCAAGCCCATTGGCGACCTTGCCTCATTTGTTCAGAAATGGTCTAGAAACTGCGATAAGCAGCTACATAGGCTTGTCTGCTACATAAACAGCACGGTCAACAGCACGCTAGTAGGCACAGTTCAAGATTCGACTGAGGATTTGCATCTGTCTCTCTATGTGGACGCCGATTTCGCTGGAGAACGAGACGCAAAATCCACGTCCGGAGGATTCTTGATTTTGAGTGGTCCGCACACGCATTTTCCACTTGCGTGGGTGTCCAAAAGGCAGACATCGGTCTCCCGATCGACAACCGAGGCGGAGATCGTATCTCTCGCATACTCCCTTTATCAGGAGGCGCTCCCTGCGCTTAGCTTGTGGGAGCTGATCTTGGACCGACCATTCCATCTCAAGATCCACGAGGACAATCAGGCGACTATCCTCGTAGCGAGGAAAGGTTTCTCATCCAAGCTACGCTGTGTCCAGCGAACGCACAAGGTGAACCTCGCGTGCATCGCAGAGCAGCTTGAAAGCGAACACATCTCGATAGAATACGTCCAAACCGACATGCAGTCAGCGGACATCTTCACGAAAGCACTTCCACCCAACAAGTGGGACCATGCCATCCGGTTGCTCGGCATTCGTGTTGACCTTCCAGAGAAGCTTGAAGACGTTCGTGAAAGTAGAGCCGCTAAAGCAGCTGCCTAGTGCGCTGCAGCATGTCCGCAAAATTTCCAAAAGTGTGCAAAGTGCCTGGGTGATGCTTGAATAACTTGTGTCAGTCGTTGTGATGTAAACTTGACTTCAAGTTGGCGTGGTAATGCGCCCAAGACACTCCCTCAGTGCCGTCAATGAGGGGGGAGTCAATTATCACGATGACATTTATGGCCCAGAGGTACATGAGGTAGGTTCTCATGTAGTCAGTTGCATGTTGTACATTCAAGTCAATGCCAGAGCATGATCCAATCACTGCTTTGGCTCAAGTGCTGAAAACAGCGCGTTGCACCGCGCTAACCCCAAGGTTAAGGGAGAGGTCGCAGTCACGGAGGGGTTCGTTCCTTTTAAGGTCCCGGGTTCCCCCGTTGTTGACAAAACTGTGTTCCCTCTCCTTTGAGTCAATCACTCTGCAACGTCCAACTGCATTCCCATTGCGTGTCCACGTGAGATAGTTGCAGCGTGTTGCAGCTCAAGGTGAGGACAACTTTCAGAGACTGTACAACATCCATGCTACTTGCTGACTTGTAGCCCTCTCAATGATGGAAAAGGCAACACTTCTGCAACTCTATGATATGGTTTGGACCTAGGGCATGTAACATATCCTGTAGTTGCTGATTCCAAATGTTGAGACCGGAGCTTGTCGCCATTGCCCTTGCCTTCTGCGTCTCTGGGCGCCCGGATTGCAGCCCAGGCACCTGCCAAACCCTTCAGCCCTACTTCAAGTGTGAGTTTGACGGGCGGGGCACAGCAGGAGGCGGGAATACAATTGCAACAGCGAACTGCGACCCTGGTACAGACATTGTAGTGAGAACGAGCTTTCAACTCCCATCCCATGTTGACAATGGCAGCCAGCCACTTTTCTTCAACCGAATGGAGGCTTTCACAACCTTGCAAGACCTGAGATATGATTCTGATTGTGATGAGGAACGTTTCGTACTCCTGGCCTTGGCTTATGGATTCGCTAATGATAAGCGGTACCTCAGACGTTGGATCGCAAAGGAAGAGATGCCACACTTGGCGCCAGCACTCATTTTGGAAAACACGACTTGTCTTTCAAGTTGCGTTGCCTGCAGCAGAATGCCAACTCTGCATGAAGATGTCCGTGCCACTGTATCAACTGAATGAAAACGGACGAGATCATCACCAACTCGAAATTCCTGATGAATTCATCGTACAGGTCTCAGTCATGCAACAGGTTGTAGCAATGGAGCTCAGCACTCTCCTGCTGCAAGACCTCCTCCAATTCCTCGTTGGCTATGTACAAGACCTCACTGCTCTGGCACATGCAAATATTTGGCACGATTGCCACATCGACAACGTGCTGATGCAGCAGCCGGAAGGACAGGATGTCACATTCTACTGGCACGATTTTGCAGGTTCTTCCTTTGGGAAGTCCAAGCCAAGAGCAGAGGTGCTGCAGGAGTTCATCAGGAAGATGAGGGAAACCATCCAAATCACCGCAGAAACACTTCATGCCCGCGATCCGACGCTGTCGATTCCAAGCCTGTCCGCGGATTTCTTCTCCACGAACATCAACGCGGACATCTTGAAGAGGCATCTTCGTGAGTTTAATGCAGGTGTGCAAAGAAATGTGCTCGGTTGGAGCGGAGATTTAAGACTTCGCCAGGCAGTTCTTCGCTCACTGGGAAAGGTACTTTCTCCTGGACGTTATGAGGAATTGCAGCTGGAGCTGCTGAAAGGTGACTTGGCTTAGAACGATGTGACTGCAAAAAACACGGTTTGGATAGGATTCTATTCTTGAAAGATTTGAAAGGAAAGCAAGAGAGGTTGTGTTGTGTGGAATCATATCGACGGTCTCTTCACCAGTTTCACAGGCGCACTTCTCACGTTGCTTGCTCAGATTGCCGCCTGCAAGGCAGTGCCGCCCCGCAACCACCCCAACCACCCCCAGCAGTGTGGGTCTGTCAGCTGGGAAGCCCTGCCTGGACCTTACCAGCAGCTGTGTGCAGTCTTGCCTGCCCTGCATTCATGTTCGAGAGAAAGCTGTCAAAGGGTCGACTTCCTTCTCAGAAGAACTCTCGAAATGTCGCCCACCTCCAAAATCAAAGGCGTTTGTAGCCATTGGTCCATTGGTTAAACGGATGGGAACTGCGTTGCAGGGCTTGTGCCTTGCGAGGACGGCAAGGAGTTCATTGGCAACGCAAGTCCATGTTGAAGTGCATTCTCAAAGACAAGCGGTTGATTCTGTTCGGATCTTGTTTGACAAGTTGCCGAACCCACACATGAAGTGGTCAGTAATGCCAGTCCTACAAGGTTTGACACTGCGCATGTGACTTCCCAAAGTCGAGAGATTGACAGCGGGCAAGTTGGTGGTGCAAGACAACGCCTTGTTATGCGGTGTTCTTTTGTCGCGGGGATAGATTGCAGGGTTGTTTATTGCTCAGGATTTGTTGAAAGATATCTTCCAAGACGAAATACTTTGTATGTTTTGCTGCCATGCCCTTTCTTATTCAATGTCCATTCCCTTCTGTGACGCGCAGGAAAGAAGCATTTCCAAAGCCCCCACCTCCAAAATCCACTGCGTTTGTGAAAATCGCGGAGCCACTGGTTAAGCGGATGGATGTGAACTGGGTTGCAGTGCTTGTGCATTGCGAGGATGGCAAGGACTTTGAGATCGTCGGCAACGCGTTTCAGGTCAAAGGTGTCTTGGCAAACGCAGCGACCTCAGCTGCGCCACTTTGCGAAGGATCACCTCAGCTTTGTTTTGCCTTCGGAAATGCTGCTTGACGCTTCTCGGGATGTCAGGTGGATGACTTGAAGAAGGCCCTGCGCCTAGAGCTTGCCTCGCTAGTCTTGAGCTTTCTGCGCCACCTTGACCTCACTGACATCACTGTAGGCAATCGACCCTTCCCTCTCTCCGTTCCAATCATCCAATATTGACATTTACAGCCAGAAGGAGAGCTTTGCGTGTCAACAACACAAACCCATTTGTTCCATTCTCACGTGTCTCAGCTTGACTCTGCAGGAAGAGGGCTGGGTCAGAGAAGATGAAGAAGCAGCAGTCAACCGCGGCAAATCCAAACCGAGCACTCGGATTCGATGCCTTTCAGCTTTGGGTTGTGCCGTCGCCCAGCTGTCAGGGCAGACTGCTACGGATTCATGTTACCAGCCGGAGCTGCTGGAGCCGCATAGTTTGAGGCACCTCAGCAGCGCAGCAGTGCTCTACACTTGTGAACTTGCATCGTTGCCAGGCTACTGCTAGCTGTGGTCACTTGCTATTCTCGGCTGAGGCAATGCTGGGGCACAACGTTTCACCTCGTGCATTGACAAAGGGTGCAGTCGCAGGCACAGTTGTTTCGTTGCAGTGCATTTTTGCTTGACTCTCGGTGTTCAAGACGAGCAGAAAATGTGCGTGCAACGGGTACAGGACCAGCGACGCGCTGGTCAACAGCTGTTTCACCGAGGCATTCCTCCTTGTGCCTAAGTGCGCAGATGCAGTACCGAACCATTTGAAGAAGTGCGGAGGAAATGATTGGCAACTTGTGCGCATTGTTTCATGCTATTTGTTGAGCGTGGCGCTCAGACTGAGAAGCTTGTTGAAGAGCAGACCCACACTGCTGCGAGGCGGCGTTGCCTTGCAGGTGGCATTCTTGGCAAGCAACGTGATAAGTGTGCCTGTCCACTGGCCCTATAATTGCACTTAAAGCAACATCTGCAGCGACATGATACGAAACTGACGAAAGCGGACGGAAGCTGACGGATCACGACCGTAAACTGACGAAAACGGACCGAAGCTGACGGATCGCGACCGTAAACTGACGGATCACGACCGTAAACTGACGACCGTAAACTGCAGATCGCGATCGCAAACTGACGGATCACGACCTTAAACTGACGGATCACGACCGAAACTGACGGATCACGACCGTAAACTGACGGATCACGACCGAAACTGACGGATCACGACCGCAAACTGACGGATCACGACCGAAACTGACGGATCGCGACCGCGAACTGACGGATCACGACCGAAACTGACGGATCACGACCGCAAACTGACGGATCACGACCGCAAACTGACGGATCCCGACCGAAACTGACGGATCACGACCGGAACTGACGGATCACGACCGGAACGAGAGCGTTAAACGCGAAAAAGCAACCTAATGTACCGCGACATGCCGAGTTGTGCAACGCGCGGCCCGGTTTCAAGACGGTCCTGCAGAAAACGCGCAGAAATTCAGCGAGGTTAACAACGCGAAGCGGGAAAACGACAACCCGCACAGAAACTGACGACCGGGTGGGGCTTCAGACCCCCAACCCACTCTCTAGCTCATCCTGGGCTCCGGCGGTGACTATCTTTACATGTACCACGAAACGCATTTTGCTTCGTACGGCGAAGGAAACTATTCCTCTGGGCCCTACACCTAGAGGAATAGCATTCACTCTAGGCCCTACGTCGGCCGTGACCCAGGCCGGTGCGCGGCGAGCTCCGCGAGGATGCGTCGAGGGCGCTCTGGAGCGTGGTCTCGCTGGCTGAGAGCGCGGCGTTCGTGGCGTACGAGGCCAGCAGCGTCGTGTCGGCCTTGGCCCCCTGGAGCGCCGAGATGCTGGCATCCCGGCTAGCAAGCTGCGCTGCGACGCAGGCCTCGGTGGCTATCTTGGTGTCTACCTCCAGCAGCGTGTCCAACCCGTCCGCCGTGGAGCAGGGCGGCCAGCGCGCTTGGCGTCGAGGGCTGCCGTGGTGACTGCGTCCAGGAGGGCGGCTGCAATCTCAGAGTCCACCTCTGAGGAAGCGTCGACGGCCGACTGCAGGGCGTATGCGGTCAGGACGCTGGCGTCTGTCTTGGAGGCCTGCAGCCCCGAGATGGAGGCGTCTCGACTTGCGAGCTCGGAGGCCAGCGCCACCTTGGTGTCGACCTCCAGCGGCGTGATCCTTGCTGCGATGTCGAGGGGGCGCTGGTCCACCACCGTCTTGAGGCCGTAGTTGGCCACCGTGGCCAGCGTGGCGTTGTTGGCCGAGGCGATGGAACCGTTCATGGCTGCCATGGTGCTGTAGTTCGACAGCTTCAGGCCCACGCTGCCGGGGGTGCCCTTCGTGGCCACCACGCCCTCCAGCACGTCGAAGGCCGACTGGTCAGCCTTGTTCGAGAGACCCGTGGTCAGCGAGCTCTGCAGCGATGCTGCTCCCGTGCGCAGCCGTCCGCGGTGGCCAGGGCTGCTGCCGTGGCCAGAGGAGCGATTGCCGGCGCTGCTGTCCAGCTTCGAAGTCAGCTCTGCGGTGACCCGGTCGTCCAGGGACTGGATGGCGGCTGCGTTGTTGCCGGATGCTGCCGTGTTCACTGCCAGGTCTGCCACTTGCGCGTAGGGCGTCAGAGCAAGGGCAAGCTGCCCTGCGGTGACGCGCGTGCCTTCCGTTACCTCTCCGTTGTCCAGGACCTGACCAAAGTCAGGTCGTGGGTTACGTATTTGTAACGTGGAGCGTGATAAATTTATAGCGGTGACAAGCGGTGACAAGCTTGGCGGGCTGCTTTTCCACCCAAAAGCGCCCAGCTCCTTGTCCAAAAGATCCATTGGCTCAGTGGTCAAGCCCGTCTCGGGGCTCGAATCCCGGCGGTGACATACCGGTGACGTCGACGCATGCCGAAAACCCGTGCTGAAACCCTGCCAAAAACGAGCTGTCACTGAAAGGGTGGCGGACCGGTGACATAGCGGTGACAAGCTCGGCGGGCTGCTTTTTCCACCCAAAAACGCGCCCCGGCGACAAGCGGTCGGTGACAAGCGGTGACAAGCTCGGCGGGCTGCTTTTTCTACCCCAAAAGAAGCTCCCTTGGCTCCACCCTGGTCTGGGGCTCGAATCCCGGCTATTTGCTCGAAACCCGACGACCGGGCTTGCCCAGCAATATTGTTTCAAGCTGATTCAACATTGATTCAATATTGCCGAGATTTTGAACCCTTGCAGGTTGGCGTGTTAGACCCGGTGACAAAGACGGTGACAAGTTTGGCAGGTTGTCGGGGCAGGGGCGAGGACCTCGGCAGGCTGCCGTGCTTGGGCGAAAAAAACCGGAAAATTGCGTGAAGAACGAAGTCTTCGGGAAGTCGGGAAGTTGGCCGTTTTTGGGCACTTTTTCGGCCCAAAAAGGAGCGGTGACGTAGCGGTGACAAACGGTGACAAGCTCGGCGGGATGGATCTTGGCAAAAACGGAAATCGAGAGGAGCGTACGCGTGAGCAAATCGAGAGGCTGAGGCACCTCACTTGCCGTCTGACTGAAAAAAACGAACTTTTCAGGAATTCGGGAAGTTGGCCGTTTTGAGCACTTTTTCGCCCCAAAAGCGAGCGGTGACATAGCGGTGACATCACTGGTGACAAGTTGAGCCGGTTCAAAATTTGGCTGTTTTGGCGGCTTTTTCGGCCCAAAAACGAAAATTAATTAGGTAGTATAAGCCTTCTTTCCTTACTACTCAATGCGCGTGCTGGGAGGCAGTCGGCCTACGACCGAGTGACGGCGGGCGCAAGCGTGCTGGTATGAAAAGCGATGATGTCCATAGAGCCCCGCAACGAGCCGCAGATGAGACCTACCCAGCTACGACCTGCAGCCGCTGCTGCTGAAGCGCCAGCGGAAAAAGGCGCGGGCCTTCAACAACTGGCTGGGGGAGCCAGGCTGGCCCAGGCTGCGCTACGCGCGCGCCGAGCGCCGGGGCGTCGAACGGGCGAAGTTGCCGCGCAGCAACCGGTAATGAAGACGCTTCGGTCCCATGGGTGGGCTACATCGAGCGGGGGGATCCCTTGCTGGACCAGCCGGACAAGGCCACCTCGTTCGTCACGAGCCACTTCTACCTAACGACTTCGTGCAGTGCAGTCCAGCGGCAGCACACGCCGCTGCAGGCGATTTCTGAGAAAGGCTTCCGCACTTCCGCAGACGAACGAGGACGCGCGACTGGCCGGACTGCGGGGGAACCCGCTTCGTCGAGGACGACCTGGCAGGAGCCCTGACTTCGCGCGCCTGCGCAGTGCCTGTAGAGGGCTCGCGAGTTCTGCCGCCCATTCTGCCGCACGGGCTACGTCCGCCAAGGTGGTGGTTACATTGCAGTGGGATTTGCGGCAGGCAACTAGCTACCTCCGCTCTAGGCCCGGAATCCATTAGTCACCTCCCGGTTTCCAGCTTGGTGCCATCCCAAGGTATACAATCCTTCGTGGGCTATCGCCGAGCATGCTGCGACACTCTTGGGCGTAGTTTTGTATGGCCATCGGCACCTTCCTGTCGCAGATTCGCACCTTCCTTCCTGGTGTTCTCCCTGCCGCTCTCATCAGTGAGGTCTCTGAAATCGATCAGACAGCTGGACCCAGGGTTACCTTGATTGACCTTGCCTCGCAATTCCCTGGTCTTCCTCCCGTGTAGTAGTTTGGCTTGATGATCGTGCCTGTAGTAGTAAGGAACATAGGCTTGTAGTAGCCTAATTATTTTTGTTTTTCGGCCGAAAAACCCTCCAAAACAGCCAAATTTTGAACCGGCTGAACTCGTCACCAGCGATGTCACCGCTATGTCACCGCTCCCTTTTGGGCCGAACCAGTGAGGTGCCTCAGCCTCTCGATTTGCTCGTTTTCGGCCAAAAACAGGTTTCAGACGCTCCTCTCGATTTCCGTTTTCGGCCCGAAAAAGCTGCCAAGATCCATCCCGCCAAGCTTGTCCTTGCCCCTGCCCCGACAACCTGCCGAAGTTGTCACCGTCTTTGTCACCGGGTCTAACACGCCAACCTGCCGAACGTCCTGAGAAGGGTTCAAAATCTCGGCAATATTGAATCAAAGTTGAATCGACTTGAAACAATATTGGTTCATTAATGGGCAAGCCCGGTCGTCGGGCAGGGCACTGAGCCAAGGGAGCTTCTTTTGGTGGAAAAAGCAGCCCGCCGAGCTTGTCACCGCTTGTCACCTCTTGTCGCCGGGGCGCGTTTTTGAGTGGAAAAAGCAGCCCGCCGAGCCGGTGACGTCGACGTCGACGCATGCCGGAAAACCGTGCCGAACCCTGCAAAAACGAGCTGTCACAGAAAGGGTGGCAGACCGGTGACAAACGGTGACAAGCTCGGCAGGCTGCTTTTTCCACCCAAAAGCGCCCGGTGACAAACGGTCTGTGACAAGCGGACAGGCATGTCACCGCCGGGATTCGAGCCCCGGAAACCCAGCCGGTTCATATGGCGCAGCGGCGAGCCTGGATTGAAATGTAAAGATCTGGCCATCTGGCTCCTTTCTGGGCTTGGCCAGCCGCTGCGGGGTAAGATCGACAAGGCCGTGGGGTTGACCAGCTTGGAAGATTACGATAGCTTGTGTCATGGGGTGACACGAACCGTGGGAGACCTAGCTTACGGCGCCTCGAATCCCGGCGGTGACATACCGGTGACAAGGGAGCTCGGCGGGCTGCTTTTTCCACCCAAAAACGCCCCGGTGACAAGCGGTGACATACCGGTGACAAGCGGTGACAAGCTGGGCGGGCTGCTTTTTCTACCAAAAGAAGCTCGCTTGGCTCAGTGGTTAAGCACTGTCTCTGCACCATCCTTGTCTGGGGCTCGAATCCCGGCTGTTTGCTCGAAACCCGACGGCGACACCGGGCTACCTTTGCCCATTAATCAATGAACCAATATTGTTTCAAGTTGATTCATCATTGATTCAATATTGCCAAGATTTTGAGCCCTGGAAGTCTCTTAGGACGTTCGGCAGGTTGGCGTGTTAGAGCCGGTGACAAAGACGGTGACAAGTTCGGCAGGTTGTCGTGTCAGGGGTGACGGCTGCCGTGCTTGGGCGAAAAACGGAAAAATTTTCTGAAGAACGAAGTCTTCGGGAAGTTGGGAAGTTTGCCGTTTTGGGCACTTTTTCGGTCCAAAAGCTAGCGGTGACGTAGCGGTGACAAACGGTGACAAGCTCGGCAGGATGGATCTTGGCAGCTTTTTCGGGCCGAAAACGGAAATCGAGCCTACGCGTCTGGACCCTGTTTTCGGCCAAAAACGAGCAAATCGAGAGGCAGAGGCACCTTACTTGCCGTCTGACAGAAAAGAACGAGCTTTTCGGGAATCGGGAAGTTGGCCGTTTTGAGCACTTTTTCGGCCCAAAAGGGAGCGGTGACATTGAACGATGACATCGGAAAAACGTTCAGCAGGATGGGAAATTTGGCTGTTTTGGCGGCTTTTTTGAGCCAAAAACGAAAATTAATTAGGGAGTATAGGCCTGTGTTCCTTACTACTGCAGGCACTATGACAATGGTGGGGGTATCATGTTGCATTCAACATGAACTTATTGGGATATTGGCTCTTAATAATGCATTATCTTGTTCTAAGACAATCGCTTATTCTTGGGCCAAAACCCAGAACCCCCCCATAATCTTAGTTGTCTCTAAGACAGCACACACACACAACATGATACACAGCTATTTCAGAAATCCTGAAATCATCCGAGAAATATTCAAACTTCAGTTCATTCAAAATCAAATTCAAGTGAAAGCAGAAGATATGAAATGAAAGGTCGCTCCTTTTCTCACGTGGGGGCAGCCAACAAGTCGTGACTCTGCATTCATTGCGGGTGCCATTGCACCTCCAGCAGGCACTCCCATGTGACACAAGCGCAACATGTTGCGCATGTTTTTGAAAATGGTTACGCAAGCAAAGGCGGCGTTGCCGTTTCGAGTCAAGGGTAGGAAGGGAGGGTCCCGCTCCCATGGTGAGTAAGAGTGAAGTTTGCCCACGGTCGACGAGCGCGATCCGAATACGGGCAAAATCACAAGGGTGATTTGCAGGCACTATGACAATGGTCATGTGCCTGCTGGAGGTGCAATGGCACCCGCAATGAATGCAGAGTCACGACTTGTTGGCTGCCCCCGCGTGAAAAAAGGAGCGACCTTTCATTTCATATCGTTCTAATATTTCTCGGATGATTTCAGGATTTCCGAAATGGCTGTGTATCATGTTGTGTGTATGCTGTCTCAGAGACAACTAAGATTATGGGGGGGTTCTGGGTTTTGGCTCAAGAATAATTGCAATTTCGTCAAGGTTTTGCTTCGGGACCTCCCTCCAAGGTTTTACACGGTCTAAACATGACAGCCCGGTCCTTATTTTTCCCGACGCTGCTTTTGAGAATGGAGTTGGATCGGCAGGACACATTCTTGCAGATCACATGACTGCGACAAGGAGCTGCGGTGAAACCCACATGCCTCAAACGTTGATGAGCCGTTGGTTCGAGCTTGCCGGTTCTCAGTTAAAGCTTCATCCCCGGCTCCGACAATGAGGGCCCTGACACGTGTCCTTCACATGCTTTGTCTTTGGCGCCCCGCTCAGACTTGGTGCGAACGAGTTTGCGGTTTTTCGAATCCCAGTGATGAGCCGTCGAGAGGCCATGCTTTGGAGGCAGCGCGTAGACTGGGCATGAAGCACGAACCTATGCTTGTCACAGAAGAGAGTCTCACTTTGTGGATCATCTCGATGAATAATGATCCATGACCTCGCTCACCTAGATCGGGGGAAATAGCCTGGGCTCGAACAAAGCCGGGAATCACGCGTACCAGCTCACGAGAAAGCGGTAACATGCGCCTGCTAACTCCAAAGCGGCGTATTCTTTGTGATCGTTTCCCCCGACATGACACTGCAGAGCAAAAGAGGCGCGCCTGAGTGATTAAACCCTTTTGCCTTTTAGAGCTTCGCTCCGAAAAATGCCGACCTTTTGTCAGGTGGCATCCATCTTTGGCTCAAGTTACCCGTTTAAGACGAGTGCTCTCAACGAAGTTGATAGCTTTGTCTTTTTAAGGGTAATAGCAGTCTCCCTTCCTGTATAAAGGGAACGTGCGCTTGAGCCATTGAAGCCTTTCGGTCATTCCGGTTTCTCGTCCGCTCTTTTCATTTTCAACTTTTATAACAGACGCGTCAACAGGTCTCATGCTCGAACTTCTTTCTAATCTCTCCTCAGCCGAGAGCACCTCAAGTGCTACAATGCGAGTGGAGGGCGGGTTGAAAATATGGACTTTGGCCCGCCCAAGTGAGATCCCAACCCTGAGGAGGGGGAAATAACCTGAGCTCGAACAAAGCCAGGAATCACGCTTACCAGCTCACGAGAAAGCGGTAACACGCGCCTGCTAACTCCAAAGCGGCGTATTCTTTGTGATCGTGACACTGCAGAGCAAAAGAGGTGCGCCTGAGTGATTGAGCCCTTTTAGAGCTTCGCTCCGGAAATGCCGACCTTTTGTTAGGTGGCATCCATCTTTGGCTCAAGTTACCCGTTTAAGGCAGCTATTGCATTTTCTGGCTGACCACTGCAAAAAGCACCCTTTTTGACATACACCACTTTTGGTGTATGCGTACACCGCTTTTGGTGTATACGCGCGCCGCTTTCGGTGTATGTTTTTTGTCCTTTTTTGGACAGCCCCAAATCAATTGTGTGTTGAGAATAAAAAGAAGAAATCGTAGAAATGTAGAAGATGAGATCTTAATATTTCTAGGTGTTTATGAAATTCAACCTTATGATTATGTTAAACAGTTTCTTTAAATTCGTAAGAAAAAGTATGAACTGATAGACCGCATATTATGGATGTTGGTGTATCAAAAAAGGAAGGAGAAGGTGTTAAAGAAAATGTCAAATTATTTATTGAAAGTAAAAAGTTTAATGTTAAAAACACAGTTAGAGATATTAAGATTATTTTTAAAATGATGTATGAAAGAAGTAAAGAACATAGAATTTTGTTTCATCAGTTAAATTATTATCCTGAACTTGAATTATAAAATTATATCTGCCCAACATTGCCTATAATATTTCTACAAAATTTATGATAAAATATTGTAAAATAATTTATCATCATGTTTGGAGTACTATGTTTTATATATTTTTGACAATTTATTTTTGCATTTTTTGATTTTTTAAATGAATGAACTTAACCTTCCCCATCCCTTATACCATCCAATGACCATATACTATGAACTACCCTATACTCCTATTTCCACTCCAGCATCCTAACAATTGCAAGAATGATGGAATAGAAATGGGAAAAATGTCTTGAAAGATTTTGAGATTGAGGCTGTTATGAGATGATTTGAGTGGAAATAGGCATAATGAATAAGGATGACAAATTGAATAGTGAACAAATGGTTGAAAATGGTGATTTGGCGTGTGGGGGGGGGCTTTCCACGGGTGGCAAAAAAATGGGGAAGGTCTATTCTGACTCATTTGCCCGATCAAAACGGACACATAGGCGTACGGAACGCCCAGGTTGGGCTCCAGAAGCTCTGTGATGCTGCTTGACAAAATGACAGAGGGTTACTACACAGTTGTCGGGTCTCTGGTATGCTCAGGTCACTGGAGAAGATGGGCAAACGATCCCTTTCGAAGATCGCGCTTTCCGCAAGTCATATGCTATTGTTTGCCTCAGTCTTCGCCATCTTGCGAGTTGGGCCGTGAGCCCCTTGTCAGAGGAATGTGGCGGATACCGTTGTAGGTCTCCCAGTTCTCTGGGCTAGGCCCACATCATCCTTTACGTTTTTTTTGGCTTTCCCTGATTGAAAGTCCAGCTCTTCCTGCGATTTATAAGGACAATGGCTTGAGCAGCCACTGGCGGTGCTTCACTTTCCTTGGATCGATGATATTTGGCAAGGCTGTTTCGGGATGACTGGTACTTCTGACTTTCGGGGCCTTGTGATTGTGCGTTGTGCGCAGCAACAACTCTCCGTGGCTTGTGAGAAAAGAAACCTGGTGTGCTGTCCCTTTGTGGGGCCTAGTGTTTCACACTCTTTCTGCCTTTATCTCGTGTTTTTTGTTTTTGCCGGTGATGGATCCTTTTTGTGGCACGTGACTCTCTGTTTAGTCGACCGGCGATTGTGCTGAAGGCGGCGCGAGGGAAAAAACCCAGTTGCAAACCCACAGGCACACGATGTCGTGGAAGATCCGTTGTACGCTGAGAACTGAAGTAATGTCTCCAGCAGCTTGCAAAAACATTGGCGCAAACAAGAATGAACCTTGTCCGTGGCAAAAGCGTCCAGGCCACGGTCGGCGGCGTCTGGTCCAACGGCAAGTGCTTCCGCTCAAAGGCATGGCCAGCAAACGTGAAGAGGGCGTCTGCCCAACCAAATGAACTTCCGCGCAGGGCTTGCATTGTTTGCAGCTGCTTTTGCCGCCAAGCGTTGAAAGCTGCCAGGAAGAGTGCAGCAACTCAGCACTTTCGTTGCCAGAGCCGGCGCACGCCAGCTCAAAAGGCAGCAAAGTTGCCTGCTCCACGCCGGATTTTCCCGCGCGGGGAGCCGAAAGTGAAACACCAGCCATTGAAAACAAAGCCAACAGCTTCCATTGAAGACGTTTGTGTTGCTTTTCTACAGCGGGGGGACTATCCTCGCCCCTTGTGTCCACCTTCCAAGCAACCCGAAAAGAGGCGTGCGCCTCTGTCGACTTTGGGGTTTGGGAGAGCTAAGGCTGGGAGGAGTGCGCCAGGCACTTGACAGGCAACGCAACTGCATGAGAAAAAACATATATTGGTTTTAGAAAACTGAATACAGTATCACCATCACATGCCGGTGACATCAACCTGTAAGCCAGAAACATATTGCGGGGAGCTAAAAAAGTGTCCGCCAAATTAGCAAATTTCCACGGAGCCTTTTGCGTTGTTTCGTTTGCTTTGTCAAAAACATCTGCCTTCTATCAATGCAAATTGATTTGATTTATGCAAACCTTCGGCTTCTTGTAAAGTGGAGTTGTTGTTTGTTTTCTTTATATTTTTGTTTGTGATGAACATGCAATCATGTTAAGGCTGGCGCGCTAAGACAAAACAATGAAAAAGGCAAAACTTGATGCTTGCAGTTAACTTAAAGCGCCGTCAAAAGCGCAAAGATGTCGTGATTGAGAATGATTTTTCTGTCCTTTGACGGATTGGATTAAGGTGCACTTGTTAGAAGGGCGTTTGTCGTTTGATGCATGGTTGCTTGTAAATCTGCAAATTGCAGATCTCGAGTAAGGCGCTTAGGCTTGATAACACAGATTGGGGTGTTTTTTTTCTTCAATTACGACTTTAATTTTCGTCAGACATTTGTGGACTGACAATTTGCTGCGTTTGGGTTGTGGAGTGCAATATAAATGATTGTTAAACGGGAAGGTGCGTTTGTGGGCAAACCACAAAAGGATCCTTAAAATGTGTGTTTGTCGGAGACTCGATTTAAGTGGTTGGTGGAACTTTGCCAGGGCCTTGCGCTCCAGAAAGGCTGTTAATGGAATTTTCCATGCCCCAAAAACAGTCAATGCCCTTCTTATTTGCACGAACCAACATGTTTGCGGGATCAGACTTTCTCGCACTTGCCATTCCGATGCAACTTCAAGTGCAAGAGCATGTCGGCCTGGTGAGGCGTTTTTGGCTCTGGTCCGCAACGGCATCTCGATCTGAACCCCAAAGATGGCGGGCTCCAAAGGTGGCGCGTTGCTCCTTTCGCTGCTGGCGCTTTGCCTGGCACCGGCCTTCGTGCCGTCCGCCCCCAGGGCCGCCCCTGCGGCGCTCTCGGCCGCCGTGGCGGCGGCGCCGCTGGCGGCGAACGCAGCGGCGGCTTGGGCAAGTGGGGGGCGGTCGGAAATGGGCGGCGGGTGCTGGGTTGGTGATCCAAATGGCTTCACGGTTTTTTTGGAAGATGTGGGGGGGGCGGGGTTGAGGAGTAGAAGCAAGGGCAAGGTGAGATGAACTGCAACTAGCATCCAGATGCAATCGAGTTTCATATTTTTTTTGAGTTTGCAGCTCAGGATGAGTACTTGAACTACAACATGACCGGGGAGTACACGCCCTTCATGATCATCGGGTACTTCGGATTGACCACCTTCCTCACGGCCTTCGCCTTTGGTTCGTACCTGATCCTCACCAAGCTCAAGATCATCTAAAGGAGTTTTTCCGAAGCTGAGGCTGCTTCAGTCTACCAGACTGAGCCAAATCATAAGATATGGTCAAAAAGCAACTCATGTGCATATGCCTGACATTTGCACAGTTGAGCAGAATGATCCATTTCTGAAGCATCTAAGTGCTCATGGCTTGAAATGGCTCAAGGCGCTTGAGAATACAAGACAAAACACGTATGTTTGGAAGGGGTCTGTGGCTTCAGTCCAACTTGCCTGTAGACATCAACGCCTTTGAGGCGACCCCAAGTTCAACCCCGCGCAGGCAGGCGGGTGCAGCCTTACAACCTCACAGCCTCACAGCCTCCCAGCCTCACCACCCACCTTTGAGCCGGCAACTGGCAGCCCCAAAATTCTCGGACGGCTTGTGAACATGGCAACCCTGCGCACGGGTTAGTTCGTTGGATTCTCGGCAACATTTGGACCAGATGAGCCAATCACGGCCTTGTCAGTTGCAAGTCGGTCATCGGAACGCAAAGCTCTTTTGGCCATGGCGGATGTCGACGAGCATCTCGGCTCTCAAAACCGTGGGTCCCCCCGCCTCCCACTGAATCGGGTGCCTTTGCGCTGCGCAGGACAGGTCATGTTTTTCAGGAAAACAAATAAAACAAAATGGTGGGTTTCCTTTCGGTTTTCCTTTCAAGCAACCCGGTCAGAAATAGGAAAAGACAGACCCATATGTTGGTCACGGCAGCAATGCCAAAGCCTGCCTTTCGGCTCGGCGCTCGGCGCAGTACAGGGTCGTTTTGACATGCCTTTGACACTCTCACCTGTTTCCGGTGAGAGTGGTTGATGGACGGCGGTGAGTTTCAGTCAGTTTTGCTCGATCATGTCTATGTGAACGAGCGTTTCAAACGAGGGAATCAGCAATAGGGAGGTGCCAACCCCCATTCCAAGTTCCACCAACGGTGAGGTGGGGCGCTTTGTTTGCAGCCGGGCAATGCGCCTGGCCTTGGGGGTTCATTGATGCTAGTTGGATGGCCGAACTCATGACTTGGCCCGTTTGGACCTTGCCCTCTCCATGAACGGAGTCTTTGAATTCAGCATCACCTGAATTGGCAGGGTCAGCGTCGCAGGTCTGGGTGTGGCGAGTCCGAAAGCACCAAGAGCGTCTCCAGGGCGAGTTGCTACATGGATCACTTCCCCGAAAAAGGAAACCAGCGGCCACCAAGAACCCCCTCGAAAGTTTTCAGGAAAAAGAAACCAAGGGCCAGCCGGAAGTGCCCAATTGAAGTGGACGTCGATCGCCTCCATGTTGCAAGGATTTGGCTGGAGATGCAGCGGGAGCAGCCCAGCGGCACCCTGCCGAAGGCAGGGCATGAAGAACTCGGGGGTGCGCCTGACCAGGCGGCGCCTCGTGTTTTTTCTTTTTTTAGGTACCCACAGCCATCTTTGAGATCCCCTGATTTTAATTTATGTAATACCAGCCTGGATTGGCGTTCCACGCCAGCGCGGCTCCAAAAGTCTCTAAACAGCCTTTTTGGAATGGCTGATTGCAAAGCATGGGAGTGAGTCCGAAAGTGTCTGAGCATTGAATTTTGAAGTTTACTTAGAGTGGGCAACACTGAAGAAGCCAAGCAAGCAGTTCCCTTTTCGCACACAAAGGCGGCGAAAGGTTGTTTGCAGGTGTCAAACTTTCATCCTCAGAGAAAATCTATCATTTTCCCCTTATGAATATACCACATCATACAAACCATATTCTCCTCTTGGGTAGACCCTTTCCCCACGGGAATGGCAACCCCAAGTTACATAATTCTTTTCGGTCGTTTATGTGCCAACCTTGCATCCTTTGGGTAAATCTGTTTACTCGCCAGCTTGCCACGGGGGTAGGTATTTTAGTCATGTACCAGTTTTCTTTTCAGGAGTAGCTGATAAAAATCCGCCAGGTTTTCCATGTTGCTAACTTCTAGTCTACGGAGGTGGATAAACTATGCCCCATGTTCTTTGAGGAATCTTAATATTGTGCTTGTTTCCTCACAAGTTGACGCAGTCTCATTTGAACCCTTTCTTTTTTCGGAGAATGCCGATGCCGATGTCTTAGGTGTATTTGCCTAGGCTAAGGTAATCCTTAATCCTTACTTGGGGTTCGGCAAGGGGTCTCCTTTGTGGTGTTTCTTATTTTTATTTTTGTTGGGAGAACCGCCCAGATTGCCAATACCTACTACTTGGTTTCGGATGAAAAGCTGAGTCGTAGGTTCAGGACCTGAGCTTGCTGCAGCGCACGAAGAAGCAGAAGGCCCCGTGCCACGGCAGCGGTCCGGGCGACGAAAAGGGGATTGGTGGTTGGTTCAAGGGAGGTTCCTCTAGGGAATTTTAAGGAACCTCAAGGAACTCTGGGGAATTTCAAGCAACTCTAGGACTCTACCCACCCTCTTGTACCTAATTACCAGGCTTCCGGCTTCGGGATTCCATAAACTTGGTGCTCCGATGGAATTGAAATGGGCGTGACTTTTAAGCATCCCCCGTCCCAAGGCTTGCCAGATCCGGATTCTCATGCCACCTAAATGAGGTCCCAAAGGTTTCCCCCACAGGCGTTACTGGAGTCCCGTAAGGAAGTGGCCCTTTTTGATAAGGCCACTTCATTGCCCCTCTTGCCTGGGTCTAGAATGGGTGTGTGTGTGTGTGTGTTTTTTTGGGGGGGCGGGGGAGGGGGGCTTAAAGGGCAACAGAAACAACCCCACTTGACGGGACAAACCCATCTGCCGAAAGGCTTCGGATCTCCAAGAAACGGAATTAGGGCTTGACGAGAATTCACCCAAAACCCTGGGCCCGCTAAACCATCTCAACTTACTTGTATGGCATTTGGGGCTTTGAACCCAAAGGCCGTCTTTGCTCTGCATGTGCGACTAGTTTTTTTTTCTTTTTCTCGCGGGTTTGTTTTTTCGGTCTGTCTGTCTGTCTGTCCTGTCGCCGTTCAGCCAGCCGGTCGCTAGCAAGCCTGAGGAAGGCCAAGCCGGACCGCTCGAGCTGGATGCGCACCTGGTCTGCCAACCTCCGGGTTGAGAAGGCCGAGCGCCCGGGAGCGTTTTTTTTCTTCTTTTTTTGTCGCCAAACAGGTCGGTCCAGAGGAGAGCGCCCAAATTCCATCGCCTGACCTCGCCTTGAGGCAAGACGTTGCTGTGGAAGGCGCCAAGCGTTTTGTGACAAAGCTTTCTTTGGTAAGGCAATCCCGTAGTCTGCCTCCTGGCCCGCTTCGGTATCGCAAACCTTGCAGGATTCCTTCGAAAGGGCTTCCCTTAGGGTGGCGATGTTGCGGTTTGTTGTGCGGAAGATCTTCCGCGAAAGCTATGGAAGATTCAGGAAGCCCAAAATTGCAGCTTTCCCTGTAAGCCAACAAAAAAGGGAACCCTTAAAAAGCGCATGTCCAAATGGGGCACGACTCGAACTAGCCCGAAAGACAGTTCTTTGCTTTGTGCGAAACAGGACATGGCCCCACTTGCAACGTCAAAAGGGGTCCAGGGAGGGGGCTGTTCCCTTTTTTCCTGGGTTGGGCATTGGTTTGTTGTTTGGCTCGGGCCTTGGAACATGGATCATTTGCATCCTTCGCCCAAATTCGGGGAGTTTCACAATCCATTTTTTGTTTGGGGAGAACTGGCTGCACCCTCCCACCCCGTGTGAAGCCCTCCGTTCCCTTCAGCCCAGCCGCGTTTCGAGGACTTCGGGGGGGAGATGGCGGTGGAGGAGCCCCCCGTGACCATGGTGGACGCCTTCGAGGAGCTGCCCACAGGCGATTTTCTCGGGGCGGTGATTGTTGGGCGCAAGGTGTGGGGGGGTTCGGTGGTTTTGGTTCAGGTTCGTGGTCAGGAAATCAACTTTGAACTTTGGAGAAACACCCTCCATCATTTGGTGTTTGGTGTGGTGAAAGGCAATTGATTGTGAATTTTTGCTGGTGGACCCTTTTCTCTGGGAGGACACAAATACAAGCATGCCAACGTCGACAGGGTCCATGGGCCGCATTTACCTCCCCCCAACCGCCATGCGCTCGACAGCCGCGCGCGAGACGGCCGAGAGGCACCCCGGAGACTTTTCTCGCCTTCATCCAGCGAGACATCAACTGCCCCTCGGGCAAATCACCGGTGTTGAGGCCGCCAGGAACCAACCCCCCGCGCGCGACAAGGGGGGATGTTGCTTTTTTTTCTCCCATGTTGGTGTCTTTTTTTTTTTTGTGCCATAGGTGTCGTGGTCGTCCAGGGTGCTTTTCAATTCAAGCTGGAAAGTGGGAAGAGATGAATACCCAGAATGGCAACGGTGTCGTGGTTTTCCATTTAATTCCACTCGAAAAGGGTGTCCAATCTGATCTCCTCCTCGGTATGGAGCCCCAACCTTTGAAAGGGGACTCAAAGGGGAAGCCGTGCAAGCCCCGGTTCTAAGGACACACACACACACACGTATTGGCAAAAGGAACAAGTCCCCGCACTTTCCAGGGGCTGGACGCTTTTTGGCATTTGAGTCTTCAAATGGAGGGGATTGCTCGCCGATTTGGATATGATTTGCATGTGTTCAGACAGAAGACCTGCCCTTTGTGGATGGTTTGCAAGGCAACCGGTAGCCACGGCCATGGCTTCGGGCGTCGCTTCGATGTTCGGCCTGTCGGCCGTGGGCTTCGGCGGCCTTGAGGCCTGTCGGAGGAGAAGCTGAGCGTACGCCGGCAATCGCTGCAGAAGCTGGAGCGGGTGCTCGTGCAGCAGGTGGCGCCTCTCCGAATGTGGGGTGCGAGGCATCTTCTTCTGGGGTGCGAGGCAGCTCAAGGTCAAGCAAGGCGGGGTAGGCGTGAAGCAGCAAAGCAAAGCGAGGGGCGAACTGGTCGAACGGTGAGAGGCTGTAATGGATTGGGCTCGTTGAAGGGGTAGGCTGGGACTTCTGTCAGGCCTTCCCGCAGAAAGCTTCGATCCCAACCCTTCCATGGGGGGCGGCTTGGGTTTTTGCCCTTTCCATCTCGAGGCGAGCTGTCACAGAGCTGTCCGGGCCTTGAGCTGAGGACAGCTTAGCCACGGACATCATCGATGCGGTGATGGATGCGCTGCTGAAGCCACTGCTGAAGCGATTGAAGGACCCATGTTTGTGCCCGAATCACTTTGTTTGGTTGTTCCTGGGTCAGCATTGTGCTTGTTGCGCCGGCTTTGTAAGAATCCGGGTCTTACCTGGTGTTCCTTTCACAACCCATGGGATGTGTAGTCACGGCCATTTCGCCTCCCAATGGAATATGAAATTGACCGGTTTCCCCCCTGAGTGGATATAAGCAAGACCCGACAAAGGCCCCAAGTGGCTTTTTCATGCTTGGTTTCGAACATCCAAAAAGGGGTCCACGTGGGCAGCCCTTTCCGTTTTTCGTTTTGTGAAAGTCTTAGAGGGACACCGAAGGGACACTAACCACTGCGGCCGCCAAACCAGGGAGCACCGCCGCAGGGACCAATGGCAGGTTGGGTCAGCTGACCCTGTCCCTCCAGCCTTGCCAAATTAAAGATGCAGCGCCCAAGCAAATTTTCGGCATGTCGCCATTGTTTGGACTTCCAAGGCTCTATATTGTGGCTTTTGTTGGGTCCGCAATCCGATGCTCGCCCCTGTCTTTGACCTTTCAGCTGTTTTTCTTCTGGGCTATTCCTCTCCACGAAAGACACCCCCTTTGGGATCCTTGTTGGGCGAAGCCACTCCAAGGGACACCTCCCCTTGTCGCGAGGACCGGAGCGAGAAGTGCCGGGAGCTGGCGGTGCAGATCCTCCGGAGCTTGGTGGAGAACACCTCGGACCTGGCGGCGGCCTTGCGCCTTGGGCTGGATTCGCGCACCCGCGGGGGATCGATCCGCAGGGCATCCGCGGGACGTCTGCGGGGGGGGGGGGCACCCGGGTGCACCCGGAGGTGGATGTGTGGCTGGCTCGCTTTGTCAAGGGAGCCGGGCGGCGGGCAAAGTGGTTTGGTGGGCTTGGAAGGGAAGTTGGACAAGGCCGAAATTTTTGGGGAGGGCCAACTGCATTGGTTCGGAGGAACGCCGCTGCAAAATGGTGGGTGAAGATTCAATTTGGGACAGAGACCGTAAAAAAACCCTGTTGTGGATTCATGGTAGCTGGGTAGAACTGCCCCGTAAACCATCTTAAACCAACCCGAAACCAACCCCAAACCAACCATAAACCAACCCGAAACCAACCTAAACACACCCGACACCCATCCTAATTTAACTCTAAACCAACTCTAAACCAACTCTAAACCAACTCTAAACCAACTCTAAACCAACCTTAAAACCTTAGCCTAAACCAACCCTAAACCCAGACTGAAACCATCCAAAACCAACCCGAAACCAGCCTAAACCCACCCCCAAACCGGCCCGAAACCCAAACAAATCAACACTTGGGAGGCAAAGCCAAGCTTCCAACCTTTCAGCTACCCCTCCCACCCTGAACCCACCCTAAACCAACCATAAACCTGACTTAAAAGGGCCCTAACCCAAAAACCACAGGAAATCCTTGGGCAGTTTCTTTCAAAATCGGGTCTACGATTTTTGTGGTTGCACTGCCATTTTCTTGCAATCAGTCTGTTTTGCCTATTACGATTGCTGCTTGGCCAATAAAAGAAGGAATGGCGGTCCTTGTGGCAAACACCGCGTGAGGCGTTCATCCAAGGAGCTCCAATTCTTTTTGAGACCTTTCGGGTCCCTGGTCTATTAGTTGGTTGCCGGGTTGGGAATGAACCGGTTGCACGGCTAAAGTCAAAGGCCCTACATCTTCCCCAGCCTGGTGGCTCGCTTGGGCTCGGAGGACGCGCACAGGGGAGCCGGGGCTGGACGCCTCTGCTCCCAAAGGCAACCAGGGATCGTTGCGCTCACTTCAAGACTGGTTGGGTCACGTGGTGTCGAGACAAGCCCCTCAGTGCTGCAAATTGTTGGCTCTCACCCGCGGGAATTTGTCGGTTTCCCCTTCAGAAGGCCCGTTGAAGGACCCCCTTTGCATCTTTGGCATCAAAAGGGAATCCATTTGGGGCCACTTCTTTGTCTGCGTTGGATGAGCAAACGAGCGGAAGGAGAAGTGAGATGAGCTTCCCCCCGGGCAAAAAGCAACGAACACACACCCATATGGTCTCTTTCTCCAGCTAGAGGCTTTCCCTCGCATGAACCTTCACTTCAGAACATTCGCCGCCTTGCGCAACAACGGGCTTGGTTTCAGTGCAGCAGCAGAAATGGTCCTGGAGGGCCAGCTTGCTTCGGCAGTTTGCAGCGAACCATTCAATGTAGAGGGACGGGTTGCGCTTGGTTTCACTGAACACATACACATCCCGAACATACAGCAAGCCAATCAGATGCCATGATGTACGTCGGATGTCCACCTCATGTTTCTTGCTTGCCCACATTTTTATTTCCATCCCTCTGGGCAAATTTTCAAACAATCCCTCAACGCCCAAGCATTTTTTTGTTTGGGGAGATGAACCCAGACCACGCCAGCCGCCCGATGGTTTTTCCGCAGGACTTGGACGGGGTGGCGCACCTGCCGGAGGTGATGCGCCCAGACCCGGAGCAGAAGCCCATGGAGATCGCGCAGCCCGTGGAGGTGCCGGGCTCGGGGGCGCCTGGGGGTGCTGGACACTCGTAGCCACGAGAAGCCAAGGAAGGAGGTGGCATCGACGGGCCCCAAATTGATGAATCTGGCTGCGGTGTCGACCAGATTTTAAGGGGACATCGGCGATGATGACATTTTTTGCTTTGCTAGTTCGCGTGGCAGATTGCCATATTGGTGCAATTTCGAATCATGCTTGCGTTACGCAAGGCGATTCGTCTGCAGCATGGCCACTACTCGAAGTCGCTTGGACGTGCTTGTAAGTTCATTTGAGTTTTGGCGGCAAGCGCACTTCTTCTGCAGAAGGCGCGAACCATCTTAAAAAAATCTGGCTGGTGTTCACTGTGAAGATTCACTCGCTTGATATTTTGACGGTTTCCCTGCGGACTTGCCTCTTAAACCGATCCAAAAGGGTACCATCAAAATAATACGCCCATTTTATGGGGGCGGGATGTGTGGAGATGGCGGCGCAACAGGGAAACAAATGCAGGTTCATTCGGTTTCTCTTCCTTTGTTGTGACTGTTTAAAATATTCAGTTTGGCTTGGGCTATTTCAACCATGTCGCCTTTTCCACCCACGCTCAGGTGGAACCTTTGCAGGTGTACAACCAGACATAGAAAACGTCAGGGGGAACATCTCCGTACCCCCTGCTTGATTTGGTTCCATTTGCTTTGCAGAAGATGTTGTATTTGCCCTGACTCTTTCAAAGGGAATCCATCACTGGACATATTGCAGTATTTCCAGGGGACTTCGGCAAATGGGTGTGTGTCAATATTGGGAACCCTCCAAATGGCTGGTTCCCTTTGGTTTCCCGTTGAAACAACCCCAACAGGGGGGTTGCCCTCCAAAGGCGACAACCCCTGAACTTCCGTTTAAGGTTCCACTTTTTTCTCCTTTATGGGGAATACACTCACAAAAGCATGCAGTTGGGGGACCCCCCCACTGGGCCCACCCCCCTCCCCCTCTATCGGTACGGGGGCCAAGACGACAGGACAGCGAGGAGGTGCGGCTGCAGCTGGGCCGCTTTGTGGCGGCGCTGCTGGGGAGGTGTAGCCCCACCCAGGTCTACTCCTACGTGGACGAGGCGGGAGGAGCGAGCTCTCAACACCCCGCTTTGGGTGGATTGTATTGGGCAACCAAAAGGAGGAGCATTTGTGTGGGGTTCCCTATTTTTGTTTTATTTTCATTGCAAACACCGTAGTTAGCTGATTTTCGGCTGGACTTTACCAGCGGGAAGTTCAGTTGATCATAGCCAAAGACCCAACAAAAAACCCATTGGGGGGTTGGCTGTTCTGATTTCAGCAGAATCTTTTGCCAGTGTCTTTGCCAAGTTGATGGGAGGCAATGTTCGAAGGATTCTGCTCGCTTCTGTTGCATGGGCGCTAGCAGGCGTGGTTTTGGTTCGTGGCCAAGGGATCGGGAAGTTGAGGAGTCAGGGTAAGGGGGGGAAGCCAAGATTGGCTCGATGACTCGTGGCACGAAAATGCACGGGATGCGCAAACCACTCGCAAACGAGCAAATATGAAAGGAATGTTCCTGAGTGATGTCGCGAGCCCCTTGCGGTTGCTGCAACTTGCCCCTCCGCACGATGGCTGACATGCGAAATCATTCAGAAACCCGCTTGCTCTCCTACTGTGCTACGGGGAGGGGGGGGGCGGACAAATGCCTGACGCTCAGCCAATAGCGACTTTGCTCTTGAGCCCAGGGCTCGCTCCCTTCCGTGGAAGGGCGGGGTGTCCTCATCCATTTGTGCCCCGCTTTGCAGACTTCCATGGTCCAATGGTCTCCCTTGGTTGGTGAAAGGGATATCATGTGTAACTCATGCCAGCTCAGGGTGAGCATACCGGACGTGTTTTCCCGCTCTTGGCAAATCAAGCTGCAATGCTTAATGGCCTCTTGTTTCCATGGTTCTAACCCACTTGTCTTTGCTGTTACGCACAGGTAGAGAAGCCAGGCAAGTTGGACAAACATGGGGGTCAGGGGGTCCCCCCTCCATCATTTTGGTTGAAGGCACTGGCTCAAGGCCTTCCTTCTTCTTTGTTGGGGCTCTGAAAGCTCTGCGAATTTTCTTTTTTTGGGACACGCTCCCGCTCCCGGCTCCCAGCTCCCAGCTCCCAACCCCCCCCCCCCCCTGGCGCTTTCGAGTGATGTTGGAGGCCACCGGCTTGATCCGCGCGGCGGCCATGGACCCCTTCCACGAGGTGAAGGCCCTGGCGTGCGAGACGATGGTGGCCTTCTGCTCCTCGGTCGAGCGAGCGAGCGAGCGGATTGGGCTGGGAAGGATGGATGGCTGGTGGCGGGGGGTGGCGGGGGGATGGCTGGGGATCGCTGGTGAGGGGGGGGGGGATGGCAGGGGGGGGGGGGTTTGCCAGGTTGCCACCAAGAAGGCGAGCGATCCGTTTGTTTTGTTCTTCTTTGGATGGGTCAGGGAAGCCGAAAGAAGCCAAGCACTAATTTGGGATAGGCGGTGGTTGCCACTTATTTCAAGAACCCGCATCAAGAGCAAAAGGGAAGCATTTTTTTCGGATGGCTGTGAAATCAATCCACACAGCAAGCGGTGTTTCATTTTTTAAGGCAAACCGATCGTGCCTTCCATCTTCCAAAGGCCCCCTGCTTCCCACTTTGAAGCCATGCAGGGCTAGCTGAAACATGCTTAATACCTAGTTTTTCGATGTTCATTATTTGGTTCCTCTCGAAAGTTTGCAAGGGCCTGTTCTTCCTTCCCCCAATCTTTTCTGTTCAGCCTTTCGTTGTAGGCTGCAACCACACGGAGATGCTGCTGCACTTTGCACTGCCCATGGCGCGATCTCTCACGCGCCTTTGGCTGGTCGGTTTGTGGGCTTGTCGGCACTTGTGAGGGGATGCGCTTCTTTCCAGTGAACAGAATGGGGAGTGTACGGCTGGACTACAGTATACTGTAGTCGCTTTCCAACAATCATAGACGCTCTTGCATAGGCTCCTTGTCCGGGACAGTTGCTATTTTTGTTTTCAGATTGTGATGAGAAGCAAGTGTCTATGATTGTTCTCCAACCCCGAACCAATATTTTTTTCCCGAAAGGAGTCTTGTCATGAAGCCAAAATCTCCGGTGAGTGAACTTGAGAGTACTTAGTAAGTGGTCAATGAATAGATTCAGAACCACGATAGCCAGCGTCACCCTGCCCTGCTCCTTCAAGTAGCGAGCAGGGGAAGAGTCCGAACTCTAGTGAGCAGGGGTTGATTGGCGTCATTTTGTGATTGGTAACATTTGGTTTTGGTCGAGGGATTCTAGCGTCTGGCGATCCCATACAGAAAGTTCACTTGTTTCCCCCGCGAAGCCATTTTGGCTCTAAATTTGGATCTCCAACCTGTGAAAATCATCCCAAATCGAAACGCCGCGCAAACAACGCTGGGTGTGTCTGCCTTTAAAAACTCTTGGACCCCCCAAATTGGTGGTTTCCTTTTGGTTGCTCCTTAAAACCGCAAACAAAAATTTTAACGCCTCCGGCTCAGGCCGCCGACATTACAGGCCTGCTTTCTTACTTGCGTCCCTTTGGAATTGTCCCCTTGCCCCCTTCCCCTCTGAGATTTTTTGCCCCCCTTTCTTTGTTAAGATCCATTCCCCCTTTCCGCCCTAAGGCCTTTTCTCCCTCTGATTTTTTCCCTTTTCCTCCCTAAGATGTTTTCCCCCCTCTCCCTGTTGAGATCCTTTCCCCCCTTTCCCCCCTAAGGCCTTTTCCTCCCTGAGATCTTCTCCCTTTTCCTCCCTTTCCCCCACTTCCCCCCTACGGCATTTTCCTCCCTGGGATATTTTCCCTTTTCCTCCCTAAGATACTTTGCCCCCTTTCCCGGTTGAGATCCTTTCCCCCCTTTCCCCCCTACGGCCTTTCCCCCCGCTGAGATCTTCTCCCTATTCCTCCTTAAGATCCTTTGCCCCCTTTCCCTGTTGAGATCCTTTCCCCCCTTCCCTTTAAGGCCTTTCCAGATCTTCTCCCTTTTCCTTCCTAAGATTGTTTCCCCCCTTTCCCTGTTGAGATCCTTCCCACCCTTTCTCCCCTCAGGCCTTTCCCCCCCCCGAGAGCTTCTCCCTTTTCCTTCCTTAGATCTTTCTCCCTTTCCCTGTTGGCCTTTTTTCCCCCAGATCTTCTCCCTTTCCTCCCTAAGATCTTTTCCACCCCTTTCCCTGTTGAGATCATTTCTCCCCTTTCCCCCCTAAGGCCTTTGCCCCCAGATCTTCTCCCTTTCCTCCCTAAGATCTTTCCCCCCCTTTCCCTGCTCAGATCCTTTCCCCCCTTTCCCCCCTAAGCCCTTTCCCCTCTGAGATCTTCTCCCTTTTCCTCCCTAAGATCTTTTGACACCTTTCCCTGTTGAGATCGATTCCCCCTTTCCCCCCTAAGGCCCTTTCTCCCTCTGAGTTTTTCCCTTTTCCTCCCTACGATGTTTTCCCCCCTCTCCCTGTGAGATCCTTTCCCTCCTTTCCCCCCTAAGGCCTTTCAGCGGGGGGAAAGGCCTTAGGAAGGAAAGGAGGGAAAGGATCTCAACAGGGAAAGGGGGGGAAAGATCTCAGTGAGGAAAGGGAGAAGATCCCAGGCAGGGAAAAGGCCTTAGGGGGGAAAGGGGGAAAGGATCTCAACAGGGAAAGGGGGCAAAGGATCTTCGGAGGAAAAGGGAGAAGATCTGAAAAGGCCTTAGGGGGAAAAGGGGGAAAGGAGCTCAACAGGGAAAGGTGGGAGAGGATCCTAGGGAGGAAAAGGGAGAAGATCTTGGGGGGAAAGGGGGAAAGGATCACAAGCAAGGGAAAAGATCTTGGGACAAGGGAGAAGATCTCAGGGGGGGAAACGCCTTAGGGGGGAAAGGGCGGGAACGGATCTCAACAAGGAAAGGGGGGAAAAGATCTTAGGAAGGAAAAGGGGGAAGATTCCCTATTCCTCCTTAAGATCCTTTGCCCCCTTTTCCCGTTGAGATCCTTGCCCTTCTTCCCTTTAAGGCCTTTCCAGATCTTTTCCCTTTTCCTTCCTAAAATTGTTTCCCCCCTTTCCCTGTTGAGATCCTTCCCACCCTTTCCCGCCTAAGGCCTTTCCCCCCCTGAGAGCTTCTCCCTTTTCCTTCCTTAGATCTTTCCCCCCTTTCCCTGTTGGCCTTTTTTCCCCCAGATCTTCTCCCTTTCCTCCCTAAGATCTTTTCCACCCCTTTCCCTGTTGAGATCATTTCTCCCCTTTCCCCTCTAAGGCCTTTGTCCCCAGATCTTGTCCCTTTCCTCCCTAAGATCTTTCCCCCCCCCCCCTTCCCTGCTGAGATCCTTTTCCCCCTTTCCCCCCTAAGGCCTTTCCCCCCCCTGAGAGCTTCTCCCTTTTCCTTCCTAAGATCTTTTCCCCCCTTTCCCTGTTGGGCTTTCCCCCCTAAGTCCTTTTCTCCCAGATCGTCTCCCTTTCCTCCCTAAGATCTTCCCCCCCCTTTCCTCCGTAAGATCTTTCCCACCCTTTCCCTGTTGAGATCCTTTCCCCCCTTTTTCTCCCAAGGCCTTTCCCCCCCCCTGAGAGCTTCTCCCTTTTCCTTCCTAAGATCTTTTCCCCCCTTTCCCTGTTGGGATCTTCTCCCTTTCCTCCCTAAGATCTTCCCCCCCCTTTCCTCCGTAAGATCTTTCCCACCCTTTCCCTGTTGAGATCCTTTCCCCCCTTTCCCTCCCAAGGCCTTTCCCCCCCCTGAGAGCTTCTCCCTTTTCCTTCCTAAGATCTTTTCCTCCCTTTCTGTGTTGGGCTTTCCCCCCTAAGTCCTTTTCTCCCAGATCTTCTCCCTTTCCTCCCTAAGATCTTCCCCCCCCCCTTTCCTTCCTAAGATTGTTTCCCCCCTTTCCCTTGTTGAGATCCTTCCCACCCTTTCCCCCTGAGGCCTTTCCCCTCCTGAGAGCTTCTCCCTTTTCCTTCCGTAGATCTTTCCTCCCTTTCCGTGTTGGCCTTTTTTCTCCAGATCTTCTCCCTTTCCTCCCTAAGATCTTTTCCACCCCTTTCCCTGTTGAGATCATTTCTCCCCTTTCCCCTCTAAGGCCTTTGTCCCCAGATCTTGTCCCTTTCCTCCCTAAGATCTTTCCCCCCCCCACCTTCCCTGCTGAGATCCTTTCCTTTTCCCCCTTTCCCCCCTAAGGCCTTTCCCCCCCCTGAGAGCTTCTCCCTTTTCCTTCCTAAGATCTTTTCCCCCCTTTCCCTGTTGGGCTTTCCCCTAAGATCTTTCCCACCCTTTCCCTGTTGAGATCCTTTCCCCCCTTTCCCTCCCAAGGCCTTTCCCCTCTGAGAGCTTCTCCCTTTTTGCTTCCTAAGATCTTTTCCCCCCTTTCCCTGTTGGGCTTTCCCCCCTAAGTCCTTTTCTCCCAGATCTTCTCCCTTTCTTCCCTAAGATCTTCCCCCCTCCCTTTCCTTCCTAAGATTGTTTCCCCCCTTTCCCTTGTTTCCGTAGATCTTTCCCCCCTTTCCGTGTTGGCCTTTTTTCCCCCAGATCTTCTCCCTTTCCTCCCTAAGATCTTTTCCACCCGTTTCCCTGTTGAGATCATTTCTCTCCCCTTCCCCCCCTAAGGCCTTTGCCCCCAGATTTTCTCCCTTTCCTCCCTAAGATCTTTCCCCCCCTTTCCCTGCTCAGATCCTTTCCCCCCTTTCCCCCCTAAGGCCTTTCCCCCCCCGTGAGATCTTCTCCTTTTTTTTCCTAAGATCTTTTGCCACCTTTCCCTGTTGAGATCCATTCCCCCTTTCCCCCCTAAGGCCCTTTCTCCCTCTGAGTTTTTCCCTTTGCCTCCCTACGATGTTTTCCCCCCTCTTTTGGTTGAGCCTCCTTTCCCCCCTAAGGCCTTTTTTTCCCCCGCGATCTTCCCCTTTTTCCTTCCTAACATCTTTTCCCCCCTTTCCTTGTTGAGATCCTTTCCCCCCTTTCCCCCCTAAGGCGTTTTCCACCCCAAGATCTTCTCCCTTTTCCTCCCTAAGATCCTTTGCCCCCTTTCCCGGTTGAGATCCTTTCCCCCCTTTCCCCCCTAAGGCCTTTCTCCCCCGAGATCTTCTCCCTTGTCCTCCCCAAGATCTTTTTCCTTGGTTGAGATCCTTTCCCCCTTTCCTTCCGAGATCTTCTCCCTTTTCCTCCCTAGGATCTTCTCCCACCTTTCCCTGTTGAGCTCCTTTCCCCCTTTTCCCCCTAAGGCCTTTTCAGATCTTCTCCCTTTTCCTCCCTAAGATCCTTTGCCCCCTTTCCCTGTTGAGATCCTTTCCCCCTTTCCCCCCTAAGGCCTTTTCCCTGCCTGGGACCTTCTCCCTTTCCTCACTGAGATCTTTCCCCCCCTTTTCCCTGTTGAGAGCCTTTCCCCCCTTTCCCCTCTACGGCCTTTTCCCCCGCTGAGATCTTCTCCCTATTCCTTCTTAAGATCCTTTGCCCCCTTTCCCTGTTGAGATCTGTTTTTCTCTTTTTTTTAAGGCCTGTCCAGATCTTCTCCCTTCTCCTTCCTAAGATTGTTTCCCCCCTTTCCCTGTTTGAGATCCTTCCCACCCTTTCCCCCCTCAGATGTTTTCCCCCCTCTCCCGGTTGAGATCCTTTCCCTCCTTTCCCCCCTAAGGCCTTTTTTCCCCCCGCGATCTTCCCCTTTTTCCTTCCTAAGATCTTTTCCCCCCTTTCCTTGTTGAGATCCTTTCCCGCCCTTTCCCCCCTAAGGCGTTTTCCACCCCAAGATCTTCTCCCTTTTCCTCCCTAAGATCCTTTGCCCCCTTTCCCGGTTGAGATCCTTTCCCCCCTTTCCCCCCTAAGGCCTTTCTCCCCCGAGATCTTCTCCCTTGTCCTCCCCAAGATCTTTTTCCTTGGTTGAGATCCTTTCCCCCTTTCCTTCCGAGATCTTGTCCCTTTCCCTCCCTAGGATCTTCTCCCACCTTTCTCTGTTGAGCTCCTTTCCCCCTTTTCCCCCTAAGGCCTTTTCAGATCTTCTCCCTTTTCCTCCCTAAGATCCTTTGCCCCCTTTCCCTGTTGAGATCCTTTCCCCCTTTCCCCCCTAAGGCCTTTTCCCTGCCTGGGACCTTCTCCCTTTCCTCACTGAGATCTTTCCCCCCCTTTCCCTGTTGAGAGCCTTTCCCCCCTTTCCGCTGAGATCTTCTCCCTATTCCTCCTTAAGATCCTTTGCCCCCTTTCCCTGTTGAGATCCTTTCCCCCCTTCCCTTTAAGGCCTGTCCAGATCTTCCCCCTTCTCCTTCCTAAGATTGTTTCCCCCCTTTCCATGTTGAGATCCTTCCCACCCTTTCCCCCCTCAGGCCTTTCCCCCCCCTGAGAGCTTCTCCCTTTTCCTTCCTTAGATCTTTCCCCCCTTTCCCTGTTGGCCTTTTTTCCCCCAGATCTTCTCCCTTTCCTCCCTAAGATCTTTTCCACCCCTTTCCCTGTTGAGATCATTTCTCCCCTTTCCGCCCTAAGGCTTTTGTCCCCAGATCTTCTGCCTTTTTTCCCTAAGATCTTCCCCCCCCCCCCCTTTCCCTTCTGAGATCCTTTTCCCCCTTTCCCCCCTAAGGCCTTTCCCCCCCCTGAGAGCTTCTCCCTTTTCCTTCCTAAATCTTTTCCCCCCTTCCCTGTTGGGCTTTCCCCCCTAAGTCCTTTTCTCCCAGATCTTCTCCCTTTCCTCCCTAAGGTCTTCCCCCCCCCCCCTTTCCTCCCTAAGATCTTTCCCACCCTTTCCCTGTTGAGATCCTTTCCCCCCTTTCCCTCCCAAGGCCTCTCCTTTCCTGAGAGCTTCTCCTTTTTTGCTTCCTAAGATCTTTTCCCCCCTTTCCCTGTTGGCTTTTTTTCCCCAGATCTTCTCCCTTTCCTCCCTAAGATCTTTTCCACCCCTTTCCCTGTTGAGATCATTTCCACCCTTTCCGCCCTAAGGCCTTTGCCCCCAGATCTTCTGCCTTTCCTCCCTAAGATCTTTCCCCCCCCCCCCCCCTTTCCCTTCTGAGATCCTTTTCCCCCTTCCCCCCCTAAGGCCTTTCCCTCCCCTGAGAGCTTCTCCCTTTTCCTTCCTAAATCTTTTCCACCCTTTCCCTGTTGGGCTTTCCCCCCTAAGTCCTTTTCTCCCAGATCTTCTCCCTTTCCTCTCTAAGGTCTTCCCCGCCCCTTTCCTCCCTAAGATCTTTCCCACCCTTTCCCTGTTGAGATCCTTTCCCCCCTTTCCCTCCCAAGGCCTTTCCCCCCCTGAGAGCTTCTCCCTTTTTGCTTCCTAAGATCTTTTCCCCCCTTTCCCTGTTGGCATTTTTTCCCCAGATCTTCTCCCTTTCCTCCCTAAGATCTTTTCCACCCCTTTCCCTGTTGAGATCATTTCTCCCCTTTCTCTCCTAAGGCCTTTTTGCCCCAGATCTTCTGCCTTTCCTCCCTAAGATCTTTCCTGTTGAGATCATTTATTGCCCCCCTTTTTCATTCTAAGGCCTTTTCCCACCCTCAGTTCTTCTCCTTTTTCCTCCTAAAGATCTATTTCCCTTTTCCTCCCAAAGATCTTTTCTCCCTTTCCTCCCTGAGATCCTTTCCCCCTTTCCCCCCTTCATTTTCTTCACCAGCATGGGCAACATCCCCAGCATCACTTGCATCATCCGCATCCTTGGCAGGCGCTGATGCGGATGATGCAGGTGATGCTGGCGATGTGCCGCTGGAGCATGCGAAAGCGCACCCGGGGGGAATCGAACACCCCAATGTTTTTGACAAACTGAGTTGCGCAAGCCCGCACAATGAACAGATTTAGTGAAGCGTCTTCGAATCACCGCGTGGTACGTGGACCCCCCCCCGCAATAGTCTGAAATGGGGATGTTTTGTGTCCAACACGCTGTCTGTTGTCGGCGGATATCCACAAAAAGTACACACCCAACCGGCTTTACGGAATGGTGATGTTTAAGCTCACGTTTGGTTCACAGACATTAGGACATACAGGAACAACTCGGGGACCTCACCTCAAATAGTTGGTGTGTGTGTGCGCGTTTGTTTCTTGAGTTGGTACCCTTTGTGGGGCTCAACAAGAACTCGAGACCGAACCAGTGGTCACCACTTTGCCTGTTTTCCATGCGCGTAGCCACGCCGGAAAAACTGTCCACGCCATTTGCTCAAAGGCATCCTGCCAACTTTTCGATCTGGAGGTCCCTGCTAAAGCGAGTGTTCCTTTTAGCATTGTGTGATTTGTGTCTTTTACAACATGACATGTTCCCTCTCTCTCTCTCTCTCTCTCTCTCTCTCTCTCTCTCTCTCTTTCTCTCTCTTTTTGACTTAAAGGGCATTCTCCAGTTTACCCCTTGCAGGAAGTGTTAACTGGCTCTGTGATTGGACACTTCAGTTTGCTCCTTTGCGATCCGTCAAGTGGGTAAATGGTCAATCATTTCCTGCTCGTTTGCTCCCTCAAAACTCCAGCCAGTTGAGATGTTGTTTTTCCTTTTGGACGCCTTACTAACCTTCATCTACGGTTTTGAGCACGTGGCTCAGTTGAGGGGAGTGTTGCTGTCTTTCCCGAGGTCCTGCCTCACCCACAACCACGCCAAGATCCGCATGGCCGCCCTGCGCGCCATCACAGCCTGTCTCTTTTGCGGGGCCTCTCGCCTCAGAAGGTCCAGCTGCAAGAAGTGCCGGGCTCGCGCGGATCCGAGGGGTCCAACACGAAGTGGTCAGGGGGGGAAATGAATCCTACTTGCTCCTTTTCATTTCTTTTTTTTGGGGGGACCACCTCATACGTGCCAGGTCACACACGCACCTTTTTGTTTTTTTGTTTTTCGTTTTTCTCTCTCTCTCTCTCTCTTCTGGGGGCTGGGCTTCCTTTGCTAGGGAGCCACCAGTGCCCACAGAGGAGTTCTTTTGCGGGGAACTGCACTATTTTCTCTCCCAACAAACATCCGCTGGCTGGAGGTCTGGAAGCACAACTTCGAGATCTTCCAGGTGCTGATGGCCTGGCAGGATCCCAACAAGGTCCCCATCAAGGCCTTCTACGAGGGTGTGACTAACGCCCCTCGGAATTCGGAATGGAATCCAACGATGCAGACGGGAGACGGGGGGGGAGGGGGCCGAAGCATGTGGACGCCCTAACGGCATTTGCCCAAACTTCTCCGGGGTGGGCTGGGACCCGTCGCTGGGGTGAACACAATTTGAGTTGCCTTACAGTCCTTTCGTTCTCATACATTGCCTGCAATGCAAAGAGCATCCTTGGTACTCCATTCATTTTTTCCGCACCGGATCCACGGAAGCATGGACATCAAAATCCCTCCCAGCGCCGGGGACGAGGTGAACTACATGTCCACCTTGAGCTTCGATCGCCACCCCGCGGTGCGCCGGTTCTGGTTCGAGACCCTGGGCTACTGGATGCTGCGGTGCACAGACAAGGTGCGGCGGAGAAGATCCCGGCGGTGGCCCGAAATATTGCAAGGGGGAGAGGGGAAATCGGCTTTTCACCGGGGTTTTGAACTTTACGACAGAATCCCATAGAATCCCCAATTCACGTCTGTTAGAAGCCCCCGAAGAACGGATTTACCCGGGCTGGTCCTAATTCCTTTTGTTTGGGTCTTGTCCACATCATGGGGTTTGTAATAGATCCCCTTTTCGTCCCTGTTCGTCACTCTTGAAGTATCTACATTCAAGAGTCATTTCGCGCAAACAAAATCCGGTTAAGCGGTATGGTCAATGACAATATCGCTGGCGCGGTCCAGGGCCACCACTGGTACGGGTGCAAGGGTGAAACCGGATGGTAGGGGTGCAGGGAAGCTTAGAGGGTCGCGACCGACCGTGCTGAAAGTATTCCTTTCGCAGGTGGTTCTGGCCCCAGGTTTTTGAGGTGAGGGAAGAGGCCAGAACGTTCACATCCATTAAGGTGCATGCCCTCCCTGTTGATCCCCTTTCAATTTTCTTGCGGAACAACATGCTCATCAAGGAGAGCCTCTTTCAGTGCTCCACAAACACAAGAGGCATGAATGCGTCGTGTCCAAAGTCTCTAGCTTTTTTGGGACTGCAGACAAGGACCCCGAGCTTTGTCTCCCCATGGGCGGGGTTTCCCAAACGATAAACGTTGATCAATACTCAAGACTAAAACATCGTTAAACGGCTTCCTGGTGGCTGGTTGGGGCGCTGTTTGGCAGCTCTTTGGTTTCCACAACCTCTACAGAATGTCCTCCTTTGGAGGCCGAGGGCGTTTCGGGCGGAAATGGCCTCTGCGTTTCCGACAAACTTAGCTCCCAAGGGTGACACGCGCCCGGTTTTGGTGGGGGGGGGGTGGGGTTGGGGGTGTGGCCTTTTGCGAGGTGGACTTAGAGCCGTACATCGCCCCATACCTCCTGACGGGCCTTTGCGACGAGAATGAGGCGACGAATCCCTCGGGTTCACGAACGTCGGCTCGGTGTGACACTGAAGGAGGGCCATAGCATGGGTTATGATCCATCTGGATGGTTGAGGGAAAACGGGAGAGCCCATAGAGCGGGGAACTAGACTTGGCCCTAAAAACAGTAGCTAAAGCCAATTTAAGTTAAGTGAGTTTCTCTTGGTGGTGATTCTTTCTGATTGCAACTGCAGGGATCCCTGCTTCGCTCTGCTGACATTGTGCATTGGAACCGCCGGGAATCGAAGTGACTGCGGGTCAAAGCAGCAACTGGACTCTACAAGTGCTGCATGAACACGTCAACATATCGACATGCAGATATTATGTCAGCATGTCCATTGACGTGACATTTTGTCCTCATGGCTGCGGCATACCTGCCTTGAACCATTGCTTTGCAAGAATAGAAGATCCGTCGTCCTGAGGAGATCGCGTTGGAGGTCTTTTGGCTCATCGAGAAGATCGGGGAGGCGGATGGGTTCGTGTTTTCTGGAGGGTACAACTTTCCGGGAAGGTGTCTGTGTCTGTCTGTCTGTCTGTCTGTCTGTCTGTCTGTCTGTCTGTGCGCGTCTGTGTCTGTCTGTGCGCGTGTGCGCGTGTCGCGCGCGCGCTCGCGTGTGTGTGTGTGTGTGTGTGTGTGTGTGTGTGTGTGTGTGTGTGTGTGTGTGTGTGTGTTTTGTTGCGAGGAAACACGCCGTGCCCCCTTTCTGCTCGGTTTCAAGGGAACCATGCTATTTCAAGTAGTTCCAGGCAGTTGCAGATGCGGGGCAGGACCACAACATGTTTGTCGGGCGCAGATGGCAGTTGCCGGCGTTTGGACGACGGATCACTTCTACCAGCTGTTAAGAACTTGTTTGTTGAAGAGGCAGCCAGAAGAAGGAAAGCAACACTTTGGAGGAGCAAGACATTTACTCCAACCCCCCGAATCGTCCGTGGCCAACATGCGAGTCTCGGCCATTGGACCTCTCTCTCTCTCTCTCTCCTCTCTCTCTCTCTCTCTCTCTCTCTCCCTTTCTCTCTCCCTCTCTCTCTCTCTCTCTCTCTCTCTCTCTCTCTCTCTCTCTCTCTCTCTCTCTCTCTCTCTCTCTCTCTCTCTCTCTCTCACTCTTGTTGGGCGCCACGGGGCCGCGCAAGGTTTTTCGGCCGAATGGGCAGATGTTCGGGTTTTCCCTTAAAGTATGGGTTTCCTGTTGAAGCATGCCTTGTCCCAAAATGGGCACCACAGCTCCTCGGAATTGGGAGGGCTTCCGCGTGCTTTTCCCTCTTGAACACCAGCTTCCGAAGCGGAATAGGTGCGCGTCTGGCAGTCTGCAGGCCTATGAGGAGGAGCACGAGTCGGACCTGCGGAAGACGAAGCAGTATGGCCTTTCGGCTTTTGTCTTTTGGCTTTTTGGGGTGTCTCAAAACATACTGATGGACAACGTTTCATTTGGCACCGCCTGAGAAACCATGGTTGAAACAGTTGAAACCATTGGTGGTTGGTATTTGCAGGGCAATCATCATGCCAGGGTTTCTTCGGTGCAGGATTTCGTCCACAGTAGGTTTGACTCATGGCTCTTTTAGGGGGACACAGGCATTGACTCCGCGGTTTTGGAGGAACACAGGGACGAAAATACACACCTAGTAGGTGTGGGTGATTCTGGGTTTTGTTCATCGACCTTTTCGGTTTTGACGGGAACATCGAAGGGACGCCAACCGCCTGAAGGCGTTCCGAAGTCTGAGAAACACCATTTTTCCCTGCTTTCCTCTGGCTTTCTACTTGACGCTTGGGGGACAGAAAGAAAAGAGAGGAGGTTTTCTAGCTGTGTCTGGTTGAGGGGTTTGCACCTTAATTTGAAGGTAAACCAAAAGGAACACTGCCACTTTGGATCCTCCTACTTTGACATACTTTGACACATGCTCCAACATGCTTTTTAGCCCACAATTGTTCAGCCCCCCGCTTCTTGATTGAAGTTCACCAAATGGCTGTGCATTTTCACCACATCCAGGATCCACGATTCATACCCAAATTCGCTCGTTCTCTTGAGGGTGCGCCCAGGCTGATAAGCAAAACCAACGGCAAAGCCGCCCTGGGTCCCTATCAGAGAAAAAGGACACCTGGGCGTGGCTCAAAGTTAAACAGGAGGGGTTGCGCAGGTTTTGGTCCATGTTTGCACTTACCAGGGGTCCATTTTGGTACCGGTTTTTTGAGCCACAGCCACCTTGGGTGGACACAAGACAACTTAAGAATATCGTAACCAGGACAAGACACTGATTAATGAACACTCCCTATTAGAAAACCCCCTGTTGATTAATACGTGGTTTTTTTGGGGATTGTTCAATGTTGGAGGGGAACACCCCCATATTCACAAATTGGGGTTGATTAATAGGGGGTCAACATTAACCAGCGGCGAACGGAGGCTTCGACTACAGCTGGACCTACCAGGGCCGCGCCTTTGTGCCCTTCCCGCTGCAGGCGGGGGCCCTTAAACCATGGCTCAAACCACCAAACTGTTCAACCCACACATATCTTTGGGTTTCCTTCTTTGTGCCATATCTGTGGGGATTTCCTTGTTTCCATATATATATATATATCATGTGGGTTTTCCTGGTTTCAAGCCGTAAGACTTGTGGTTTTCCTTCAACGGGTTCCTCTTTCCACGGGCTTCTGGGCGGGCCGAACCCCCGGCAGGGCCTCTGGGGCGGCGGCAAAGCGGAGGCGGCCTCCGCGCGGCGGGGCTTCCGGGGCCCCGACCTGCTTGGGACCAAGGCGGCGGGCGTTTTCTTTCCGAGGTGCCGCTGGTTCGCTTCGCATGCCAAGGGATGTCATAGACCTTCACTTGCCAACGGATGGGTGTTCCGACTCTTTCCGGGAACGAGGTGTGGGGGGTCAACATTCAACCACCAGGATATGGACCGCAGGTTTTAGTCCTTGGTTCCATCCACCAGGGTTCCATTTTGGGGTTACCTTTTTTTTGGACCCGCACCCATGTCGCCCTGGCTCAGCTACCCTGGATTGGTTGGTGTTGAAGCCCAATGGTCGTGGGTCAACACCAATGATACCATTTTGGGGTAGGTGCACCACCCATTTTAGTCTTTTTTAGTGGGGATTGGGATGTTCACTGGGAATACGGGGTTTTGACCCATAGCCAAATGGGAAGGTAGCAATAAGGGGGAAGCTCCCGTTTGAGGTCTCCCCGGTGCAGATGGGATGCCAGGGATTGGAATCCGTGAAGCACCCTTATCCCAATGCTCCGTCTTGAGGTGGGAGGAGGCTTGGAGTCCAAGCACAAGGCTGACTCAAGGCCAAGTAAGCGCGGATTTGGGAGAAGTAATGGCCAAAGGCCCAAGCAAATGACGGTTTCCAAGGTGCAGTCATGGCCAAGCAAGGTCAGAAATAGTGTTCTTTTTGTTTTCAACGCCTAGGTTCGGACGCTTGCGCTCTTTCGGCCGCCGATGCTCGGGTCGGAGCTTTCCTCGGGTTAGGGGTCGCTTCCGCAGGCAGAGGAGGAAGAGGTGGACGAGGCGCGGCCGGTTTGTCCTTTGCTGGGGTTCTGTAGATTTCTGGTCGCGTTGATGATCACCTTTCCTAGCTGGTGGTTGGAAGGGAGCCGGACTCGGAGCTGGGGGTATCCAAATTTGCTGTTGAGTTGGAGCCTTTGGGAGCTACCAGGAGCGCTGCAGGGACATGGCAGTTTCGGGCCAACGTAAAGGGAATCCGGTTTGCCCTGGGCGAAGTCGTATGGATGCGCGGATTGGGGGCGAAAGCGAAGTCACGGTGTAGGGTTCCAATTGCAGACGAAGATTGAGGTTGACCCTGGCTCTTTGTAGAACCAGTGAACCGGGGAGTGTTTCCTAAGGCTCAAAAGAGCAAAGGGGAGCCGAGGAATGAGCCAGGGCTTCGAATCAATTCGTATTTTGACAGGTTTTTGCATTGGCGCCACTTTTTTTTTGTGTCTTGTAAATCTGAAGCCTTTGTCACCGTTCTTCCCCTTTCCTGACCAATAGTGCGGCCTTAAGAAGGTTTTTTTTGGGAACAGACCCGTACTAGATCCCCCTGAAGGATCCCTGGCGGGACGAAATCTGTTTGCACCACTTGGAAACTATGGTTGAAACCACAGTTTGTTGGTATTTACATGGGAATCGTCAGGAACCAGGGTTTTGCAGGTGCGGGTTGTGGATTTCGTCCATCCACAGTGCCTCCCAAAGGCGAACCCCGAGTGAGCGGAATACCCTTTCTTCTCGAGCAATGCCGCCCTGTGATTTTTCCGCTCAAGGGCTTAACACATCGCCTGAATGGGCAAGGCCCATTTAAGGAGTGAACTTTCCTTCGTTGGTGGTCATGTTTTAAGATTGGGAATGCAGAGATCTTAGTGGTTGCACTCTTCTAGCCTTCTTGCATTTGGGACATGTTGCATGCTTTTCTCAAGCCGTCCCAACCTGATCAGATCTTTTTTGCGCTCATAGCTCCACCCTCTCCCAGATTCATTGCTTTTCGCGATCTCCATCTTGGCACGTTCTCGTTCCGGTGCCGATGCCAGTTTCCTCGTTGGTGGTGAATTTAAAGGTGTATACAGTTCATGAGTTCAGTCAGAGTTCCTGGGTTTCTGATGCAAGGGCACGTCTCTGCTTTTACTGGGAGTGTTTTTTTTTTTAGGTGGCGCAAAGGAAGAAGGACGCCATCCTTGGTTGCGGATTCGAGATTTACTCATACTGTGGATGGACGCACCACTTTGAAACCATGAAACCATTGGCATTTACAGGGAAGCATCAGATTCCAGGGTTCCGTAGGTGCGAAATAATGGATTCCGAAACCATCCACAGTATCTCTGCAAACTGGGCGATGATGGTTTTCCTTTTGGTTTTCCGTTAAAGCCAGAAGGGGGTTCCCCAAAAAACAGCCACCCACACTGTGGATGGACGAGATCCTGTACTACATTGAACCATGGTTGAAACCATTGTTTGTCGGTATTTACAGACAAATTTTCAGAAACGGGGTTTCTTAGGTGGTGCGTTGGATGGATTTCGCACCCATCACGGGATCTCTGGGCGCCCAACCCCTCGCCCTCTCGGCCTCTCGGCCTCTCGGATCCAGGGCCTCGGGCCGGCACTGGACTTGCCCAGCCGCCCGGGGCTCGGGCGACGCACCATGCACCAGGAGGATCTCAGGTTTCCGGAAGCATCGAGGATAAGCGCCACAAGATGAGCGTTTTCGTGAATGGTTTCATGAATGTGGTTTCATGGGTGTGTTTTGTTTGGTCGACTTTGCGTATACATTTGAGCGCTGCGCAGCAACAGCAACGCGCGTTTAACGCGTGGCCGAGCGATCACAGAGTGTCGTGGCGTGTTCACTATCAAAACCCCGTAGATGAAGGTTAAAGGGATGATCGGATAATCCCAGACACAAGTACTTTGTTCGCCGCCTGATTCAATTCTTTACATGGCTGTGGGTCACAACCAATGGGATGCCATTTTGGGGTAGCTGCACCACCCATTTTCGAACTTATTTCAGTGGTTGGATCGGGATGTTCACTGGGGGTACGATTTGGATTTTGACCCATGGCCGCAGGAGCCACGTGCTCAAAACCCGGGTAGATGAAGGTCAGGGGCAGTCCCAGCCGGGAATAGTTGCGGAATTCCGCCTTTCTCTAAATCTTTACATTCTGGGTAGACCTTTTTAACACCAGGTTTTGAGCAAGTGACTCACATGGCTCCCCGGCTTGGATGGCCCAGGTGAGTACTGCTGGCCGGACTTCCGGGGCTTGGAGGTCTTCCGGCGCCTGCCGCGGCCGCGCCTGGGGAGCCGGTCCTGGGTGCGGACCCACTCGCGGCGCTACATCAAGGCGGAATTCCGATCGGAGGGGGTGGGTGGGTGAGTGGGTGGGTGTGTTTCAGCAGGTCTCGAAGTCCAACCTCGGACCATTTTTCCCTTTGAGGGCAATATGGCTGACGACGCGACCATCTGGCAAGCTTTTGCGGAGTTGCGGGTTGATGTTTCGGCTTTCGGTGCAACATGTCGTCCAGGTTGAACATGTGCGCGTGTAAACATATCTGCATTCAGGATGTATGAGTGAGCACACATACTTGGACGAGCTAAGTTAGTGAACCATATGTAAACTAGTCTTTGATAGATAAGATAGTGAAGCATACCTAAATTATGTTTGGACAGGGCAAATCATTGACCCGCCTTGTTGCCGGAGACGCCAGGCAACGTTCAACGACGTGGTGGACTTCCGGGATTGCACCGCGTTGAACGCGGGGCGGCTGCTTTGTATGTCGGTGGCCTACACGGAGGAAGGCGGGGCTCCGCAATGCTGTGGTCCTTCTTACTTTGCATGGCCGGACCGTGCCCACCCTCGTGCCTGGTGGAACGTTGGTGGAACCCTGCTGGAATCCTGGTGGAACCCTGGTGGAACTTTCAGCTGTTGGGGGAAATACATATATATATATATATATATATATTTGCTATCTTTCCCGAAAGCATTGCGAAGGGTTCTTCCGTGCGGAGCTCTTGGTCAACTTGCGCAGAGTAGCTTGCACAGAGTCACCAGCATGGAGATACCAGCATGGAGATACTCGCGCAGAGTTACGAGCACAGAGTAGCTTGCACAGAGTTACCAGCATGGAGATACTTGCACAGAGTCACCAGCATGGAGATACCAGCATGGAGATACTTGCACAGAGTCAGAGATACTTGCGCAGAGTCACCAGCATGAAGGGCCAGCATAGGGTCCTCGGCTCTTTGCACTTGGCTCTGCGCAAGTAACTGAGTTACTTTCGCAGAGCCAAGTGCAAAGAGCCGAGCGCATAGAGCCAAGTGCTCAGAGCGAAGTTCAAAGAGCGAGGTGCAAGGAGCCAAGTGCGCAGAGCTAAGCGCACAGAGCCAAGCGCAAAGAGCGAAGTGCATCGAGCCAGGTGCATAGAGCCAAGTGCATAGAGCTAGGTGCGTAGAGCTAAGCTAAGCTAGGTGTAGAGGCTCGGCGTTAGCAGCTGTGTAAGCTAGGTTAAGTAAGTTAGGTTAAGTGCTTAACGCGCAGGAAAGAAAGAGAAAGAGCTCGGTATTAAGAATCTCTTTCTTGGCGGGGGGTGGGGATGTTGCCGGCGATCGGGAATGCGACCCTCTGCGGGGATCGGCGTGGTCGAGGTGCAAAAACTCTAGTTTTTTTTGGCGTTTTTGCTTGCGAATTGGGCAATTGTCTCGTGGTTTGCGCGAGTCGCGCGGTCGCGGGTTCGATCCCCGCCTGGCCCCGGCAGCTCTGGCTGCAAAATCGGGAATTATAAGTACAAGCAGCTCCAGCTGAAAGTCGCAAATTTGAAGTACCAAAGTAGTACGCGGAGAACATTCCCGCACCTCCAGCTGCAAAATCGAGTAGTACGCGGAGTGCATTCCCGCAGCTCCAGCTGCAAAATCGCAGAAGTAACACGCGGAGTACATTCCTGCAGCTCCAGCTGCAAAATCGCAGTACAAAAGTAGCACGCGGAGTACATTCCTGCAGCTCCGGCTGCAAAATCACAAATTTTCATACAAAAGTAGTACGCGGAGTACATTCCCGCAATAACTAGTACGCAGCGTACAGTCCCGCAGCTCCGGCTGCAAAAAAGCAACTTGTGCAGAGCAATTTGCAAGCAGCGCGCATGCGCCGTAGAGCAACTCGCGCAGAGCAACTTGCATCAGAACGCCTGCGCAGAGCAACTTGCGCCGAGCAACTTGCGCAGAGCAGCTTGCGCAGAGCAACTTGCACACAGCAACTTCCGCAGCGTAACTCGCGCAGAGCAACTTGCACAGAGCGCTTTGCGCAGCGCAACTTGTGCAGAGCAAGTTGCACAAAGCACTTGCGCAGAAGCGCTTGTGTGACGAGTGATTTCACATCTGCCTGCATTACTTGGACGGTGTCTTGCGTAAGGGCCACGCAGGAAGGAACAGACAATGGGCTTCGCGTCGGACAAAATAGCAACAGCTGTTGAAGATTTTTTTGGAGATCAGGACATGCGGCAGGCCCGGGAGGGCGATGTTTGTTGCATTCCGGGATTCCCGATTTGCTGTGTTTTGCCTGACTGCAAGTGCCACTCACTGGATTAGACAGGCTTGCCATACATGCTTCACTGCATTTGAAACGTCCCGGATGGCCAGGGCTTGCTTCAACGAAATGCAAACACTTGACCATTCTTTTGGCTTGCCTCTTGGCTTTGATGTAGGCAAGGGAACCCGTTTTTCCCGAAAGCATCGCGAACGGTTCTTCCGTGCGGAGCCCTTGGACAATTTACATAGAGCCAAGTCACATAGAGCCAAGTTACATAGAGCCAAGTTACATAGAGCCAAGTTACATAGAGCCAAGTTACATAGAGCCAAGTTACATAGAGCCAAGTTACATAGAGCCAAGTTACATAGAGCCAAGTTACATAGAGCCAAGTTACATAGAGCCAAGTTACATAGAGCCAAGTTACATAGAGCCAAGTTACATAGAGCCAAGTTACATAGAGCCAAGTTACATAGAGCCAAGTTACATAGAGCCAAGTTACATAGAGCCAAGTTACATAGAGCCATAGAGCCAAGTTACATAGAGCCAAGTTACATAGAGCCAAGTTACATAGAGCCAAGTTACATAGAGCCAAGTTACATAGAGCCAAGTTACATAGAGCCAAGTTACATAGAGCCAAGTTACATAGAGCCAAGTTACATAGAGCCAAGTTACATAGAGCCAAGTTACATAGAGCCAAGTTACATAGAGCCAAGTTACATAGAGCCAAGTTACATAGAGCCAAGTTACATAGAGCCAAGTTACATAGAGCCAAGTTACATAGAGCCAAGTTACATAGAGCCAAGTTACATAGAGCCAAGTTACAGAGCCAAGTTAGAGCCAAGTTACATAGAGCCAAGTTACATAGAGCCAAGTTACATAGAGCCAAGTTACATAGAGCCAAGTTACATAGAGCCAAGTTACATAGAGCCAAGTTACATAGAGCCAAGTTACATAGAGCCAAGTTACATAGAGCCAAGTTACATAGAGCCAAGTTACATAGAGCCAAGTTACATAGAGCCAAGTTACATAGAGCCAAGTTACATAGAGCCAAGTTACATAGAGCCAAGTTACATAGAGCCAAGTTACATAGAGCCAAGTTACATAGAAGCATAGAGCCAAGTTACATAGAGCCAACATAGAGCCAAGTTACATAGAGCCAAGTTACATAGAGCCAAGTTACATAGAGCCAAGTTACATAGAGCCAAGCCAAGGTTACGGTAGAGCTTAGAGCTTCGGCGTTAGCAGCTATGTAAGTTAGTTTAGGTTTCTAAGGCGCCGGGGCGGGAGTTTGATCGTCGCTCGGGATTGCGACCCTCTGCGGAGATTCGCGTGGTCGAGGTTCAAAAACTGAGGACTTTTTACGATTTTTAGCATGCGCGCGCAACCCTCTGCGGAGATTCGCGTGGTCGAGGTCAAAAAACTGAGTTTTTTATTTTTTTTAGCATGCCCACGCGACCCTCTGCGGAGATTCGTGTGGTCGAGGTTCAAAAACTGAGGACTTTTTACGATTTTTAGCATGCGCGCGTGACCCTCTGCGGAGATTCGCGTGAAGTTCAAAAACTGAGGACTTTTTACGATTTCTGCAAGCCGCGCGCGACCCTCTGCGGAGATTCGCGTGGTCGAGGCTCAAAAACTGAGGACTTTTTACGATTTTTAGCATGCGCGCGCGACCCTCTGCGGAGATTCGCGTGGTCGAGGTTTAAAAACTGAGGACTTTTTACGATTTTTAGCATGCGCGCGGCGGAGATTCGCGTGGTCGAGGTTCAAAAACTGAGGACTTTTTACGATTTCTGCAAGCCGCGCGCGACCCTCTGCGGAGATCGTGCGCGTCGAAGCGCTCTCGCTGTGGCGCCGTGCGAATTTGTCTTAGTCTCGGCGAACCCTCTGCGGAGATTGTGCGTGTCGAAGCGCTCTCGCTGTGGCGCCGTGCAATATTCTTGCTCGCGAAACGGCCTTTGGAAGTTGTCTCGTGGTTTGCGCGCTTGCTTTCGCAATCCCGCGGTCGCGGGTTCGATTCCCCCCTGGTCCGCGGCAGCTCCGGCTTGAAAATCGCAGCTTTTAAGTACAAACGTAGTACGCGGAGCGTGCTCCTGCAGCTCCGGCTGGAAAATCGTAACTTTTAAGTACAGACGTAGTGTGCGGAGCTTGCTCCCGCAGCTCAGGCTGGAAAATCGCAACTTTTAAGTACAAACGTAGTACGCGGAGCACACCCCCGCAGCTCAGGCTGGAAAATCGCGACTTTTAAGTGCAAACGTAGTACGCGGAGCACACCCCCGCAGCTCCGGCTTGAAAATCGCAACTTTTAAGTACAAACGTAGTACGCGGAGCACATTCCCGCAGCTCCGGCTGGACAATCCCAACTTTTAAGTACAAAAATAGTACGCGAAGCACATTCCCAAGTTACATAGAGCCAAGTCGCACAGAGCCAAGTTGCGCCGAGCCAAGTGGCACAGAGCCAAGTTGCACGGAGCCAAGTTGCACAGAGCCGAGTGGCACAGAGCCGAGTGGCACAGAGCCAAGTGGCACAGAGCCGAGTGGCACAGAGCCGAGTGGCACAGAGCCAAGTGGCACAGAGCCGAGTGGCACAGAGCCAAGTGGCACAGAGCCCAATGGCACAGAGCCGAGTGGCACAGAGCCAAGTTGCACAGAGCCAAGTTGCACAGAGCCAACTTGCACAGAGCCAAGTTGCATAGAGCCAAGTGACATAGAGCCAAGTTACCATAGAGCCAAGTTACCATAGAGCCGAGTTACATAGAGCCAAGTTACATAGAGCCAAGTTGCATAGAGTCAAGTTACATAGGGGCAAGTTGCACGAGCCTGCTTTGCAGAAGCTGTTGCATCGATGTAAAAGGGCGTCTCCGCGGCTGGAAAAGCACATGATGGGAAGCGCTTGCGGAAAACTGCTTTCGGGCCAATCGTCCTCTAGTTGTTTTTGAAAGAGGGCCATCCAGAGTGGCTGGTGGAGACATTTATAGAGGGGCCGACTTTAACGCCCGCAAAAGGACGGTGAAAAGGTGATTTTGAGGGCAAACCGCCCTGGCTTTCTTTCACCAAACAACTGTGTTTCTTGGTGGAGGCCACAACAGTGTGGTTTTCAGTTTTCCTTGGAACCATCCAACGCGGTCTTTGGCCATACGTGTCCCAGAAACATCAATGTGCAAGGCGTTTGGTACGGCGATTTGGAGGATTGGGATTTTTGGGAGCCCCCCCCCGCGGTCAGCTCAGCGGATGGCAGGTGTCACGGAGTGGCTTCAGCCCATGCTTGGGGCCCTGACCAAGTTCTACTCGGGCCGGGCCTGGGCCGCCAAGGACGCCAGGCGCGGGATGCGGCATCCCGTTCTCCCCGTGCGTCCGTGCGTCCGTGCGTCCGCGTGTGTGTGTGTGTGTGTGTGTGTGTGTGTGTGTGTGTGTGTGTGTGTGTGTGTGTGTGTGTGTGTGTGTGTGTGTTTGTGTGTGTGTTTGTGGAGAATTCAAGGGCGTCAGGAAAGAAACGCGTCCCAAACGATAAGGATTATTGGCTTGGTCTAATGGGGACGGTACCAGTTTAGTCGACAAGAAGGTTCTCATGTGCCACATTTGTTTCACATGCTTACTCCGCCTCTTGCTTGTTCCCTGCGCCTATCCTTTCTGTGGTCTGGCGCGCCCAGTTTCGTGTCTGAGCCAGACCAGCAAGTGGTTTTATTCTTCTCCCGCTCTCCCCACACACTCGCTCCCACTCTTATGTTCAGGTTTGCTTTCCCCGCCTTGGACGATCGGATGCATCATTGCTTTTTTCGACATACAGCCATGCGGCACACTAAGCATTCCCTTGATATCAGCGAGAGTTGGGCACCATTGGAAGGGCCTTCGGAATGGTGCAGACATCTGAGAGGGGCCTTCCTTTTTCTGTCCGGTGTCCAGACGTGAGGACCTTTTTTGTTTCCTTCTTTTTTTGAAATTATCCTGCTTTCTGAGGTTCACCAAATATGGGTGTTTTTTCTTCCCAGAGACCCCCCCCCCCCTCGCAACAACAAATGTGGTTGTCCTTTTGGCTTCGGCTTAAAACCGCCAAAAAAGGGGGCATTCTCAAAAAAACGCACACACTACCCCCCAACTCCCAAACATCACGAGAGAAAGCTACCCGCCAAAGAAGGGAACACGGGTGCCTGCCATCCTACGAATCTCCCCTACACCAAGCACCCGCTTGTTTAGTTGGTCGTTCTTGGAAAACCCCGGTTTTCGCACTGTAAATACCGTCCTTTTCTCGTTAAAAAACGGGCAACACAACACCTTGTGAACAAAGCTCAAGCGAGGGCAACCCCGGTTTCCCACTGTCAATGCCGTCCTTTTCTCGTAAAAAGAAGAAGAGAGAAACACCTTCTCCACGGTAAATGCCGTCCCTTTCACAAAAAAAAACAAAGCAAAACCACCTGGTGACCAAAGGCGGGACCCCCGGCCTCAGCTGTAGGGCCATGGGCACCTACAGCTGCGTCTGCAAGCTGCTGGGGGCCTTCCTGGAGCCCAGCGCCCTCTGGGCCCAGCTGCAGCCCGCCCTGTCTTCGGACTCCACCCTGGCGCCTGGGACGCGGCGGGAAGCGGCGGGAACCAGCGGGGTGGGTGGGATTTTCTCCGCAAAGTCTGGGGGTAACTTCCATTTCCATTCTTAGGGATCCGGAGCTTTCTAGAAAACCGCCAACAACCCGGGATAAAAACCGGCTGTTTTCTGAAAAGAACGAGGGCTGAAAAGAACGGGGAATCAACCAATGGAAAAAGGGCGGTGGGCACCGAAAAACTGACCTGGAAGCTGACGGGGCCCCGGTCCCTTTGAAGGGCGATTTCCGCAAAGTTGCTTCGAGAGATGTGTGTGCCCCCCTTTTTTTGGCTTTTCATAGCTGACCTCTCCGCGGCGCTGTGGAGCCTCCAGATTTGCTGATGCCAATAGACGCCCCGCGCTGGGTCCAGTTCCGTGTGATCCAACTTGCGACTCTGGCATCCGCAAAGGAATGATCCTTTGTTTTTAACAAAAGGTGCGGGAAGAAACAAGGTAACTTTCTGTCCTGGTCCCGTTCCCGACAATCTGGCAGACCAAACAAGCAAAGAACACGAAGACACGCATGGAAGGCGAGAATGACAACGTTCACTTCGCGGCCAGGCATTTGTTTGGCTGCAGTGCAAAGTGCCGATCCCATGATGGGAACTCCGCCCAATATCCTGGAAAGGCATGCGTCCGGAGTTCCAATTTTATGCTTTTTGGGAAGATGATTCTTTGGCCCATCCAATCGCTCGGAAGTGAGGGGGGGGGGACTTTCCGGGCTTCGAGACAAAGCAGCGATGCGGCCAGAGAAACATGGGGCAGGGGCCCTTGGCAACAGCGACGCCTGCAATCTTGTTTGTTTATATCTCCCCTAGAGCCGGGGCCAAAACGCTCCCGGTGGTTGCCCTTCAGCCCACCATTTGGATTTGGCCATGTTGAGGATTACCATCACTTTCAAACCATTTTTGAAGCCAGCTTAAGCAATAATTAGAAAGCTTTTAACCCACTTTGACACTATTTTTGAAAAAGCTCTCTGTTCCAGCACGTGCTTCTCGGCCACTGTTGAGCCAGGTAGAAGCTGCTGGTAATGACTTTTTGATCTGCGCTGAAACCGCTTTCAAACTTAGCACCGTAAACATGCCCCCTTTATGTTTGGTTTCTTAGGAGCTGGACCAGCGGGTCGCGGGGGTGCGAATCCTGGCCATGTGCCTGGAGGGCCACGTGGCGGTGCTGCAGAGTGTCCAGCCGCCGGCGCGGGGGTGGGGGGGGGAGTTCTTGGAGCGGGAGGAGGGGTGGAGCAGGAGGTTGAAAGGAGGTGGGGTTGGGGGGGGGATGTTGGAGGCGGTGGAGGTTGAGGGAGTTTGGTCTGAAGACAAGCCCCCCAAGCCCCCAACCCACTCCCACCCTCCCTCCCTCTCAACCCACTCCAAGCCTCCCCCTCAACCCCCTCCCAATCTTCCTGCCCCTCGTCCCTGCCCTACTTCCTTCATGAGTCAAACCAATAGCGACCCATCACGTGGTGCTGTTATATCAAACGGGAATTTTGCTGAAACAGATTCAAGATTGGTTGCAGGAAAGAAAAGAAAAGAGAAGAAAAGACAAGAACAAGAAAGGAAAATAAAAGAATCAAAAAGGAAAACAATAGAAAGAACGAAAGAATGAAAGGAAGGAAGGTTCACGCCGCCTCCTTTCTCAACCCCACCCCATCCCTCCCTCCCTCCCCCTCCCTCCCTCCCCCTTCCTCCCTTCCTCCCTTCCTTCCCTTCCTTCCCTTCCATCCCTTCCTCCCTGCTCCCTCCCTCCCTTCCTTCTCCCTCCCTGCCTTCCTTCCTTCCTTCGTCCCTCCCCCCCTCCTTCCTTCCTTCCCTTCCCTTCCCTTCCCTTCCCTTCCCTCCCCTCCCCTCCCCTCCCCTCCCCTCCCCTCCCCTCCCCTCCCCTCCCCTCCCCTCCCCTCCCCTCCCTCCCCTCCCCTCCCCTCCCCTCCCCTCCCCTCCCTTCCTTCCTTCCTTCCTTCCTTCCTTCCTTCCTTCCTTCCTTCCTTCCTTCCCCATCTTCCCACCCTTTCTCACCACCTCCCGCCCAAATATATAAGCCCTGCGTATCTTTGGTGAGCTTGGCGGGGCCCTGAATGCTGCTGCCTCTTGGTTACGACGGGTTTGCTTGTTTTGTCGTCTGCCCAGCTAATACATGGCAGTCGATGGAGGACGTGAAATGCTGTTGGGATTGCCTTGTGACACCGTTGCATGAAGTTGCAGAGGTGGTGGAGAGTTGTGGCTTGCTTGCTAGAAGCAGGTGCTGAAGGATGTGGTCGGACGCCCACTCCCAGCCTCCCTCCCCCTCTTCCCGACTCCCAAACTCTCTCCTCTTCAACCTGCCCCCGCTACTGTCCCAACCTCCCTCTCCCGCCAAATCTTCTCCCACTCCCTCCCCTCCCTCTCCCCCAACAACCTCCTGCCCTTCTCCGCCCAACATTTGCGTCCCCCATTGCCTCAGCCCCCTGCCATGTGAATCCTTTTGGTGTCCTTTGAAACTAACCTTCAAACCGGGTGCCTTCGAAAAACACTCATATCCAACCCACAAAATATATTCAAGCATTCCTTAGGTAAGCTCCGAGCCACGCAACCGCATTGCCGCATGCTTCTGGTAGGACCCTTCCCTGGGCCTGGGGCAGCTCGCGCCGGTGCTGCCACAACTCATCGAGGAGGCGCCCCGAGCGGGGCTTGGGCGGCTGTGGGGGAGTGGTCGGAAGGGAAACGCGGGTCTTGGAACCCGCCTCTCTCCATCGGCCGAAAAACCGGCGTGCTGGAGCGAGCCGCAAAGGCGTGGTCAACAAGGGCTATTTCAATCAAGTGCGCCTGGTCCTACCAAAAACGTAGCGAACCACTTGGTTCGGGGGGAGGCAGGGCGGGGGGGAGGGGTCCTTAGCCAGTCCTCCCCGTTTGCGGAGCTCAATACATGAGTTTGGCCAGGTTTGGACCCTGTGACCCGCTACGCGGAGAATGAGTCGGCCGGTCCGACCCGTGCGGGTTGTTTTTTGAGGTTTCCAGACTCGTCGGCACCCGCCGCGACGGTGCGGGCCGTGGGTCGTGGGACACAGGTGCACGCCTCCGACCTGCTGCTCTCCCCCACGCCGGAGAGCCGCGAGGCGTTGCGGCTTGGGCGGTGGCTGAGTAGAGTGGTACGGCAGAGGTGCTAAGAGAGGTGGCTAAGTGGTAAGTAGTGTGTAACCCACTTTAGTTTGGTCAAAGGGAGTCGTGCCCACTTCATTCCTGCCTGCAGAAGCCTGAAGAGCTGACTGGAGGTGTTTGAGCATGGCACTCGCGCGCCAGAGATTTGGCCCGGTTTGGTCCATGCAAATACCGGACTTTTGGCAGAAACCGATAGGGGACTACGCAAAGCCGGTTGTTTTGCCGGGGGTAGAAAAGCAGAGAATGCATTCTATCTAGTCCTTGTCTCCTAAGAAACGGGCAAGGGCCAAGGACTGAGAAATGAACGTGTTTGACCATTCCTTTCCGATCTCCGGGTCCCGGAGATTTTTGCACCGGTTTCTCGGGACGAGAGAATCCGAGGTTGGGCCATCAGCCTGAGGAAGGGACTGCCGTTCCCTATCCATCGAGGGTGAAGCCAGAACCGCCTTCCGATTTTTTGTTTGGCTTGGGTATCAAAAGAAATGGACTTGATGGAAACCTGGCAGCGTACCCGCATCTCAGTGTTTATGTGTATGGTGTGTGTTCAGCACGAAAAGTCTCAAAAGGATCTAGAGAAATACGGTGGCGATTGGCCATGATTCTTCGGTTTTTCGCTTGGTTTGGGCGGAGCAAAAAACATCCAGCTCTTGATTTCCAAGTGTCTCACAGAAATCTGGGCTCGTCGGTCCCAAGTTGGTGATTGGGGGAAGCATAGCTTTTGGTTTCGCTGGGGAACCCCCTTGGGTAACACACCACCACTCCCTGCTTTGAGCAGGATGAAAGCGGATGACACAAGTTTCCTCGTGTGGGTAAAGGGGATGACGACGAGTCACCAAAATGTGATCTCGCCAATTGTTTTCACCCCAATATAACATGGACCCCCCCGAAAAACTATATACTAAAACATATCGGATTTCTTTTGGGTCCTTCAAACCAGCCAAGAAACACCAAAACCCACATGGAGCCCAAAGTTAGTCAAACCAAGCCTGTGCCTACGCCATGCAGAAAAAGTTTCAGTAAGTCTCGGAGGCCATGTGGATGCTGCTCTTTTCCTTCCTCGAGCCCTTGGGGCAGCACCTGGGCCAGTTTTCGGGCAAGCTCCTCTTTGTGGCTCTGGCGCTGGCTTCCAAGGCAGGAGGAGGGGGTGGGGGTGGGGGGGTTCATGAAAGGAACATTCTACCGGGGGCCGTTTTTTTTTTGGGGGGGGGCTTGGCACCTTTTTCGGGGAGCGGGAGGGGGTTTTCAAGGGAAGGGACACCAATGGGCAACCACCATATTTTTTGGTCGGTGCCTGATTTTGGGGATCTTGTGTCTGCGTCTCTTCTCTGGGTTTCGGGCCGTTTTTGTGAATGGATCTCGGCTGGCCCTCGCTGGATTCTCTTTGAGAGGCCCAGGGCCACTTTAGAGGGGTTACGGTATTGGCGCCCAGGGTGTGAGGTGTGTATGGTCACAGAACACATGAGGCACATTGGCTTTTGTTCGAACTTGGGATTTAGAACCCGTAAAATCGACATGCTTCGATTTCTCTTTTTCTCCTCCAACCCCGAAAGCGGTACCTACCAGCCCCAAAAAGGAGCCACATCTCTGGATGCATGTTGTGCCGTCTGCCAGTGTTCAAGCCTTCGGCAACTATTTCTGACTTTGAGAAATCTATCTTTGCACTGTTGCCATGGCCGTGAAAGTGATCGCCGCTATCTTCCTGGGCCTCAATGGCTTCTCTTGCCATGCTGCCCGCACCGACATGCAGGCAGGATGCGTGAAGCGGCGCGTGCCATTTTGTTGGGGAGCTGGTGCCCTTTCTGGATTGCACGGGGAAAACCAGCTTGAAACTTGTCCCCAGGGGACCAGGGATGGGCGGAAGTTCGGGTTCAAATGGTGGATAGGGGCTTGGTTCTCAGTTGTGCCGCCACATCCTGGTTGGCCCCCTTTTCCCCTTTTGTTTGGTGGGTTCACTAGCAGCAGACAGGTGAGGCTTCTGGCACCACTTTTTCATATCTTGTTCATTTCAAAATTTACTGGCGCAATCTAAACATGCCGCTTTTTGAGTTGCGGTCCGACACGGTCCTACGCCCAGCCTGGGATCTTCCTGGAAATCATCAGTGAGCAATGAGCCCAGACCTCTAATCCCTTCCCCCTAACAATAAAACGCACCCGTCGACGTCCCAAATAAAAATGTCCAGACAAAAGAACAACACCTGGGGAAACAAGCTTTTCACTAGACGGCCCGCGGTTTTGCGAGTGAGCTGGGTGCCTTTGAACACCTGGCTTCGGGGCCCTAGTACGACTGGGGTTGGCACTGGGTGGGCATTAGGGTACTTTAGAATTGGCTCAGTATCAGTCACTCACTCCCTGAGTTCCTGGACTTTATACTTTTTCCATGACCATTCTGGTGAACAGTCAGTTTGGACTTTTTGTTGTCCCTCCACGCAGGAAGTCCACCCACCGCATGGAGGGTAATTCTCTTTCACCCAATTCTCTTTAGGGTAATTCTGGTGAACAATCAGTTTGTTGTCCCTCAATTCTCTTTCACCCACCGCATTCGCGGCCAGATGAAGGCGGAGCGGGAGGCAGAGCAGGCGGCGGAGCACGCGGCGGTGGAGGTGGAGGGCGGCGTCCCGGCAGTGATCACGCGCGCGCTGCGGCAGGCCAAGGGTGAGGTGAACAACCATGTCCAGGTCCTGCAGGAGGCGTGGCTGGGGGGTTGGGGGCAATCTTTTTTTTCTTCTTCTTTCTCCGCCGTAGGTTTATGATTTTTTTCTGATTTGAACCGCAAGTGCCTTTTCAGCCTGGCTAACTTGGCTGGCTCCCAGTCGTGGCGGGTAAGCGACATGCATTGGTTTTGGAGGTGGGGGGGGGGAATCTAAGAGGGTTTCCAATTTCCAATACCACAGAACACTGAGGTCTACAACCGCACGTTTCCCTGAGAAAAGGTTGGGGGTAGTGGCAACACTTTTGGAAAGCAGAAGGCTGGAGGGTGTTGGTCACCGGGCAACCGCGGAAGCTTCCGCTGATGGGATATTGCCATGGGGTTTGAGGGTGGCAGCGCAGCTTCTCGGTGGAAGGCTTGGGAGTGCAAGGTGTTGAGGCAGAGGTACTGTGGATGGACAAAATCCGATTCGCACCAGTTTGAAACCACCGGTTGAAACCATTGTTTGCTGGTACTTACAGGGGGGAATTGACACATTCTAGATGTTTTAAGGTAATGCGAAATGGATTTCGCAACCATCCACAGTATCAAGGATTAATTACCAGGGTTTGCAAGGGTTTTCTTTTTGGCTTTGCGGCAAGTTTCAGTGTGTTCTCCTTGTGGTTTTGCGTTAAACCCGCCCAAGCATGGGAACCACAGCTTCCCGGTCCCCCCCCCCTCGGTCGCTCGATTTTCCCGGGCTTTCCGTCCGTCCGGCTTCCTTTTCGCGGCAGGCGATGCGGGAGGCCGAGCAGGCGAAGGAGGCCTCCACGGTGGCGATCACCCACAAGGAGACCCTGGTGACCAAGGCGCGCGGGTGACGAGCGTCCAGCGAGATCGCGCCAAATTCGGTCGTCAGCGAGGGGAGAGCCGAAGTTGCCGGGCGGAAATTGGCGACTGCGTTTTTTTTTTTTCAATTGGGGTGGGCGGGGGTGGGGTGGCTTTGGGGGGGTGGGGGTGGGGGGTAAGGTCGGGAAAAGGGGGGGACATGCTGTGGGTGGACGAAATCCATGCCGATCGGCACCACTTGGGATAGATGAGACCCTATAAACAATGGTTGATTCACCACCTGGTTCAGGATTTTGATCCATAGCTGTGGTGTTCCCTTCCTTTGAGTGGGTACCCCCTTGTTCCCGCAAAACACGGGGGAATCCATGAATTCTCGCATGCTTGGTGCCGATTTCTGGGGTTCCAAAGGGAAGCCGGAGGGACACCACCCAAGTCTTGGAGGTTCCATATCCTATTTTGAGACAAAGCCAGACTTCCAACAGGAACCGATGGAACCTGAAGAAAATGGTCTCCGTTTGAATAAAGTCGTCCAAACCAAGCATGGTCTTCCAGAAGGAGTCCAGGAAGGGGTTTCAGGTACTTCCATCTTGGGCGTTTCTATCCGGGTTGGGGTGCGGAGCCCAGCTTTTGGAGCTGCCAGTGGAGTCAGTGGAGGTCGTTTTACAAGGGATTTGCCGATGGAAATCCATTCATCCACAGCGAGCGTGGATCCGAATCAGGCCGCAGAATCGTTTGGTTTTGCTCGCATTTGCACCGCGCTTCTGAGATGGCCATGGAAGTTTAGTGGGCAATGCTCCCGCCCCATCCCTCCCTCGGTGAGTGCCCCAACCTGGCCAATTCCATTGACCTGGAGGTATGAGGTGAAGGAAAGAAACGCTAAGCCCTTACCAGGGTTTGGAAGGGGTTGGGAAGGGGTGAGGGGGCTTTCCTTGGGGTTAGCAGGCAGATAATCCCTGTACAAGTCCTAGGAGGGGAGGCCTCTGGAGACGGTTCGCCTTCGAAAACAAAGACGGATTGGTCTAGCTCGTTCCATGGCACACCGCTTTGCAAAAGGAAACGGGGTTGGGGGGGGGAGGTAGAAAGAAATCAACCTCAACTTGGGTTTTCTTGTTAGCTGTGGGAACATATTGAGCGAAGTAGGACGGGTACGCAGCCAACCCCCAATCCCTTTTGCACTGATTCGCGTTTTCAACCTAAAATCAGGCTTTAGCCACTTGCCCCAACACAACAAACAAGGGGGTTCCCTTTAAAGAAACCTCACCTAACAAGACACATGCACACAACAAATTGCCCGGCCAACGCCTTTGGTGCCAGATCACCAAGAAGACCACGATCATCTCGCAGCACGCCGAGCGCACCCGCAATCTGATGATGGCGGCGGCTTCACCTGCAAGGGGTCGGTTGGGGCGTGTGTGGGCCGGTTAACACCAAGCAAAGCGCAAACATTTGTTTTCGCAGGTGGTCCTTGCGACCGAGGGCAAGCTAGTTGAATCAACCACCACCAATTCTGAAAACAAAGGACCCATTTGGCTATGAAATTTAAATAGGGAAACACCTCAAAAGCGGTTGGTGGACATGAATCCCCACCAAAATGGTCTCCACTAATGGTGCCCTCATTCAAATTCAGACCCATTTGGGGTTGGAAGGCGGGTAGTTGGCTTATTCTCATGAATGTTGGTCTTGCCCATGTGGAAGATCGCCCGACCCAGACTTTGGTGGTCGTGCTTGCTTCTTTTTCCAGTTTTCACCCAGACAAGTTTTTTTTTGTTGGACATTAATTTTATAATTTCCTCGAGTTCTTCACCTTTTCGATCTTTTGATTTTGACTTTTTGCATGGGGTCCTCAAGACCATCGCAAGGAGTATGGTTGAGAAGGTCACCCATCATTCCCGAAAATGTTCATTCATTGCTGATTAGAAGGGCGTCATCGGGCCATGCCCACGTGTGTTTTCCATAAGACCGACGCAGCCTTTGCTTGTTCACGGTCCTCTTTCCGAGTGCTTTAAGCAGCACTTTTTGGTTGCCAAAGTAAACAGCGAGCTTCCTTTGGTTGCGCGCTGCTCGTAGAGGAGGTATGTGCCATGGTCGAAAGACCCTGGTTGTGGGTTGCACATTTGGGCTCAACTATTTGGCCCCATTGCTGGGTCAACATTTGTCTTACATCTTGCATCTCTGCCCTTCACTAAAATGATGAAGAACATATATTCACTTCTAGGCTCAGGGTGGATTCCCCCCCCCCCCCCCCCCAAGTCAGCCGCCTTGCGCCTTCCCCTTCCGCCGCCTTCCGCCTTCCCCTTCCGCCTTCCCCTTCCGCCGCCTTCCGGTCGGGGCGGGCGGGCGGGCAAGCTGTCAGGTGGAGAAGGCGGCCACGCAAAAGGCGGCCCAGGCCTCGCAGCTGCAGTCCACCATGACCAACTGGGATGGGCTCAGCCCGGGGCCCCGGCAGCAGCCAGCGATCGATGCGATTGGGCGAGGCCCAGCAGGGAAGTCATTAGAGACATGAAACAGGGCCCTAAAAACAAATGGGGAAATGGGGGAATCAACCCACCCGGAAATCATTAGAGACCCAATAGGGCTCTAAATAAGTAGAAGGGGTAACTGCGTAAAACGGTTAAAGTTGTTGAGTTTGATCCTGATATTTCCGAGCAAGAAGCCAACCAACCTTTGCGCAACTGCAGAAAAGAGGCCAACGAAGCACTCCAATGCAATACTTGGCGCTTTCCGTATGCGAGTTCCTGCAGAAACCTCCCCGCACAGAACCCCTTCCCATGTCAGCGAAGACACACCATGCACAAACCAAACAAGCGAGCGGACCGCGCGACCGACCGACCGGTCTGACCAACCAGGTGTGTTTTCTGTCATTCGTGAACCGAGTGACCAACTGACTCACTGAGCAACCAGCTATCGGCTATCAGCTAGCTAACTCAAACACCTACTCACTTTGGCAGCCGTTTGGATCTAGGATGTTCAAGTTGTTTCGAATCAAACCATTTTTTTGACCCTGCATGTTTATTCTTCAACCTTGTGTTTATTCCATTGACTTCTTGGCTTTTAAGGGATTTTTTCCCCTCCAGAACTTGTTGCCTGGAAGCAAACAGTCAACCATGTAACCAACCGACCAACCGACCATCCAGCGGTTGTCTCCGACGGAAGGACCGAAGTGGCTTGTTTTCCCAGACCGGGTTCAATGCGTTTTTGGACATTCCCAAGTAAGCGAATAGAAGTTTTCCACTAGGTACAAGCATGTAAAACCAACCAACTACCCGCTTGCAAGATGGAACTTGAGAGGGGGGAGATTTGAAAACGATTTTCTTGTACGATTTTGCTTGTAAAAGGGACATTCGGGCAAGTCAAGAAGCGTAACCAGTTAATTGTTTATTTCAGCCCTTCAACCTGTATCCATTCAACCTGATAAATGACAATGTGGCTTCGACCTGTTTTCCAAAACCAGATTCTGCCTTTGGGAGCTCAACATATTTCATTTTTCTTCAACCGTTCGTCCTTCACCTCTGACTCGGGCACCGAACTTCAGGTTGTTCAAGGTGGCCCAACAGTCATGTCATTCTCTGCTAGTTGGTTTGGCAGAAAAGACCCTTGAACTTTTCATCATCGAAATAGGCCGACAGAAAGGCCGGGCCAAACGAGGGCAAGGGGTGGTGGGGACTTGATGTCTTTGGGGTAAACCACCCAGCACACATTTCTTCTCGACCCCTGATGTTCATAAACCCCACCTACTTATCATTCGACCGGGTCCCCTGATGAGTTTTTCTGCGGGGTTTGTGAATCAGGGGTCAACAAATGCGCTCGCCACTGGCCAAGCTCACTCTCGGGCGGCCAAACGTGCAGGCCACGATGTGGAGGGCCTGCGCAAGAACATCTCCGCCAAGGCGCGAATCGCTTGACCAAAGCCTTTTGTGCGTGGAGAGGTTCAGCTGAAAAGGCCTGGCTCTCCTTCGGTTTCCCTTTAAACCAACCTTTAAAAAGGGTAACTCCAACAACCGCCAATGTCAGTTCCGGAAATCAGTGGAGAGGAGCCCAGATGCATGGCTTCCCCACTGTAGGGCACTGGAGCCTGGTAGGTGGTCGCCCTTATTTTGTTTGCCGATCCCAGTACGTGAGACAATGGGCATCCCAGCCCACGTCAACCATCAGTTCCCGCAGCGTGTTGACAAAGGTATTTTGTGGTTCCCCAAAGCATTCCCCACAATGTCATCCCGGCACAGGCACAAGGGCGCTGGTTCTTGGTGGGGAATACACAAATCAACACGGGCTATTCCCGTAATCTCCAAGCAGTCGGGTGTGGGGGAGCCTTGGTGCATTTTGCCTCTTTTTGGTTTCTTGAGGAGCTTGGAGGTGGGTTTCCTCGTGCATTGCATGCCACGGATTTTGGCAAAGTATGTCCCCAAGGAAATTTGCAATGACCAGCCCTTGGGCAGAACTGTTTCTCAGCTTCGCATTGGAGGGGGTTTAAAGCCTGGATTGCTCTAAACGCTTCGGCCGAACCGGTTCGGCCCTTAGCATCCCCTGCATGTAAGGACCACGGGCTCTTGCTTTTCTTTTGCATGTGTTCCCCCCCACTTTTCGCACGGCCGTCGAGGCTCGAAGCGTCCAAAACCAGCCACGAGGCAGAGCGAGGCTCGAAGCATCGAGCGAAGCGCCGACTTGGCCAGGAGCAGGCTCTGACTCAGATCGTGAACACGCTGAAGAAGCAGATCGAGAAGATGAAGGACCAGCTGGATCGCAAGGCGTGCCGAATTGAATTCGGGTCTGCTTGTTTTTGAGGCTCGGCAGCTTTTTTCTTTTTGGGTTGGTACGGGAAGCCACCGGGAAACCAGTGTCGCGGGTTCCATTTTCGGCCTTGAGACAAACCCATTTAAAGGGGCCATCGACTCTGTAAGTTAGTTGTTGTTTAGTCACCGTGGATTTGAGTCCCCCAAAGTGGGCCCTAGTCATGATTGTGATTACTAGCCACCTCTATTCCTACCAAGGGTGCCCCTGAAAGGTCATTTCAGGTCACTTTTGGTCGAGATCCGTGGATTGCATGGTTCCCAGTGATTTTGCGCGTGCGGTCACCTGAGCCAGCAATACGAATCCCTGGTCGTTGGGACTTCAGGGACACCTCGGATCAGCGCAAAGTCCGGCAGTTGTTCATTGCCAGGATCAAGACTCCATTTTCGGCCTTCGCCCCTTGTGTTTCCTTGGTTTCCCATTTTCACCAGCAACAACGCTTGGCTTCTTGCAGGTGGTTGGATCCGTTTGGCCACGATACGTGTGTGTGTGTGTGTGACTGTGTGACTGTGTGACTGTGTGACTGTGTGACTGTGTGACTGTGTGACTGTGTGACTGTGTGACTGTGTGACTGTGTGACTGTGTGACTGTGTGACTGTGTGACTGTGTGACTGTGTGACTGTGTGACTGTGTCTGTGCGCGCTAAAATAGGGCGACAACCCAACAAAGTCGCCGTTTTCCTCTGGCGGCTTGCGGTTTTTCAGCCAAAAGTTGCCGTCTGGCCGGCCAGGTGACTGAGCGGGATGCGAAAGAGGCGGAGATGCAGGCTGCCGGGTGTCTTGATGAACTCACGACCCTAGGGTTCCTCGATCCTGAAGCGCCGACAAAAGGAGCTTGATTCAGCTCACAAAATAGGGTTTGGTATATTTGGGTGGGCATGGGGGACTCACTAGTTTTCCTACAATGACCCGAGTCATTTTCTCATGTCTTTTGGCAGCCACAAATGGGTGTTTGGTACCCGCTTTGGGGGTGTAAAGAAAAGCCGAATGACAAACGCATCCTTTTGTGCGAGTAGCTCAGTTTGCCTGGTTGCCTTTGTCTCGGGTGGGCTCAACGAAACATACTTGGGTTCCCTGTTTCTAGCAGGGTCACTGGGCACTATGTTAAGACACACGCACATACGATTAAGGGGTGTCTCTTTGCCATGGCGGAATCAAAGTCCAAACCTGGTGCGCCCGTTCTATGTTCTCAGAATCGGGGAGCCCAAAAAGGGTGGCACCCCTTGAATATCGGTAGGCCAACCCCTCAAAACGGCACCAAGGCCACCCAAAAAAGACGGTCCATTCGGGGTTTTCTCGCGTCTTGGCCCTTTCTTTAGATGGTCTTGACGAGACCTGCGGGAAACCACGCCATGTTAGGCTCGTCCCTTCTGCGAAGCGGCCCAGAGTTTTCCGCGCGCCGGGATTTTTTTCTCCGCCAGGAGCTCAAGGGCCAGGCCATGTCCAGCGCGGAGTTCCACAAGGGCGTGGAGCAGGCGCCGGATTTTTCGGCACGGGAAGGATGCCGAGCGGCGGTTTCGTTGTTCGCGCAGCCCGAGGGTAGGGACGCCAAAACGGACAGCCCCCATGCGGTACAGTTGCAAGGTGTCCTTTTTGGGTTAGTTTGGCTGGAAATAGATGGAAGTTCCACTGGTTTAGATTGGTTTTATGCCCCATTTGTCAGGGCTCTTTTTTCCAAGAGGTCACCTATGCTCTCTGCACAATCACAAGGGTACTGACTCCACAACGTCGACCCCATCAAGCACGGTTGCAAATCGACTGGATTACTTTTTTTGATTGTTTGATTCGTTGTGTATTTGGCCCAGGTAGGCGCTTTCAACCATATCCTTTTTTTTTTTTCTTCTCTCTCTCTCTCTATCTCTCTTTTTTTATGGTTTTTGAGAGCCCTCCTGATAGGATTGGCCTCAAGGGAAACCATCCAAACACTTGGGGCTCTCAGGGATGGTCCATGGATGGTCATGGACCCCTTGGTAGGGATTTCGACAAAGGTTCCTATGAAGGGAGCCATGGACTTGACCCACAGGAGTTTTTACCTTGGCACATACGGGAGTTCGAACCTTGAGTTGGCAGTCAAAGGGAAACCGAAACGACGCCAACCATCTCAGGAGAGCCCTATCATGAGAAACACCAATATGATCCGGGTCTGTCTTTTTGTGGGGAACGTTTCTTCTTCTTTTTTTCCCCCTTTTTTTGCCGGTTTTCAAGGAACACCGTCGTATCTTTTTTTTCTATCCACCCATCCATCCGTACGTACATGCATACATGCGACGTATATTTGTGCGGGGGGACACTTTGGGAGCTGAGGACCAGGCCGTCGCGGAGCAGGCCATGCAGGAGACCGGAAGGGGGGTTCTCCAGTGGATCCAATCCGACGTCAAGTGGCAGCAAGTCATTGGAGGCCTCGTGCCAATCAAGGCCTCAAAAAAATATGTTTGTTTTTCGGGGAGGGCGGTTGGGGCGGGGCCAGGGGATCCTGGTTTAGATTGCTCTGGACTTGGATTTGACTCTTGTATTTTGTAAACTCGAAGCCATGCAAACCTCCAAATCACTCCGACTAATGAAAGGGAAGCTGACGATTGACAGGAGGGTTGGGCACATAGGTGTCCTTTTTTGGTTTTGGTAGAACACGGAGGGCGATGCCTGGTTGATCTACCAGGGCAATCTATGTTCTACCAAAAGGATACCTATGGTCATTGGGACCCACCAGGCTGCTTTTGAAGAATCCAGTGAGCCATGTTTGTCCAAGAAACCAGTTCGTGGGAACCCAGTTGATTCATGAATCCGTGGTTATTGCGGAGATTCGGATCAGTCCCTCCAGCAGGAATTTAGCCCAACCCTCGATTTTGTTGGTGTTTGGGCTTGCATTTCTGGTGTTGAGCCAAACTGTTTAAGAAGGAGCCAAACTTCGCTAAAAGAGAAAACTGTCGATTGGTGATTCAAAAAGAGGAAGCATACTTCCATTTGCGTTTGAGGCGTTTTCTTCTTCCCCAGTCGGTTAGGGAAGGAGTCATGACTGGACATGTTTTGATGTTAACGGCACCTTCAGCAAATGGAATCACAGGTCGCATCCCAAATCTAACCCCGGCCCAACTCTGTGAAGGGAAACGAAGGCCATGTTGGGAGGTCTGCCAAAAAAAACACACCCACAAGGTGGTTGTTTTAAGAACAGCAGATGCCACATTTCAAGCAAGGCTTGCTTCGGGAGGTCAGAAAAGGCTTCGATCCCTTGGGTTAATTTGAATTGGGTTCCCTTCAAACTAGCTGAACGGGAGGGATCTTTCATTTTGCAAGTGACCACGTTGGAAGCCGCAAGATACTATGAAGACTATGGTGTGTAGTAGGTCTACTTGCATTGATCTGCAGAAGGAGAACCTGCTTTTCTGGTCGGGTTGCTTGCGATTCCACGGAAGATGGCGAGGGCCTGTTGCATGAACCTGGCATGGGCCTTCAGACATGTCAGACACCCTGTGTGGGTGTTGTGACGACCCGTAGGAATTGACTCAAACTCAGTTGCCCAAGATGATCGACCTTTTGACCTTATCGGTTGGTGACGTTGGCCGGTGTTTTGTTGAAGTTCCAAAAGGAAAGCTTTAACTTCCGGGTCCTTTGCGGACAAATCAGTAGAACAATCCGAGGACCTCCCGCTTCACTTCCACCTTGCCCTGCCGACAACGCCTCGCGAATTCCCCGATACTCCTCGAATTCGCCCTGCAAATGGGCGTATCTTGTTTAGGTAACCCCCCAAAATGGCGTCGGTTTTCCTTTTGCATTCCCCTTAAAATGCCGATGTTGCGGGCTGCTGTCTTAGCGTCTTTGGTATGCTGGCTTCGCGCTGCGCAAAAGCCACCCTTTGAAGCTCAAAAAGGGGGGTACCGAGCCGCCAAAAAAAACGGGGCCCCCCGAATTCCAGGACGACAAGCGGGCACTCTCAGAGCTGCAGAGCGAGCTGGACATCGCCAACACCGCGGCCACGCAGGCGGAGGCGGCGGAGGCGGCGGCCGATGACAAGGCGCGGCCTGCGCGCCCTGCGCGCCTGTCGCGGGTTTTTTTGGCAGGGACGGGGAGCGGCGGGGAAGCAGAGGAGTCGGGAGGGGGTGTAAAACTCTGGGGGGGCGGGAGGATTCCACAGCAAAGGCCCTGTTTTTGTCCCCAAGTTTTGCGGGAGGTTTTTGGTGCAAGGGCATAGTGAATGAGAACCAACCACTTTGCGGCTCAAGCATTCCCGACACGTTTCGGTGCTCTTGGCTTTGGCTGGCCGCGCAGGGACCCTTGTCTACCACCTTAATGGAATTGGGATTTTCCCTTTGGGCACTAAAAAATTGGGGGACCCCCCACCCCCGCTCCCCCTCCAGGGGGATCCTTGTTTACTCACGCCCAACAACTCTTGTCGGATCCAACAAAACCTTCGCACCTCCCAATGGGCCCGGCGTTTTTCTTTCTTCTCCCGAAACGGGGAGTTGGGGTGTAGGGCCCAAACCCCCAGTGTAAAGATTGTTGACCACCCATGGTCTAAACGATCTCCGTTTGGTTCCCCTAAGGTGGGGGGGGGGGGCGTTTCATTTTTCAGCACATGCCCAAGCCTTGAACGAACAGGTCCCTCGGGAGTTGGGAACCTCAAGTGGTGGACCAAAGGACTACATGATGGTGGGGAATCTTGGAACCACCAACCACTTTGGAGGCGGTTCCCCAATGCGTACCCGTTCTGGAGGCTATGTGGCAACCGTAGTTTTTCATCGTTTTTTCGAAGGAAGCCACAACTTGGTGCTCAGCAGGGAATGTGGGAATGAACCCAGGGATTCCCTTAAAGGACACCACCAGTTGGATGGTTTATAAGGGTTGCTTTTTCTTCAAGTTTGTCCAGACACTCTACCCTGGGGTTCAAACCGCCACTACAACAATGGTTGGGTTCATATCACCACCCATTACTTACCTAAGCATGGTCATCTAAATTGGGTCCTTGTCTTTGTCTTGAATGGGGGCAAGGAAGCTCCGGGCCGATCTCACCCCGAGCCCCGAGGTCCGGGAGGCCAGGACCAACCACGACTTCGGGGCGTGTCTTGGCTGGAAGCCGAGTCCGAGCGAACGGGGAGACGGGGGGACGGGCTGGAGGGAACGGGAAGCCTTTGGTCGAAAGGGGATTTGCCAGGACGTGTCGAATCTCACAACTCGTTTAGGCATTGAGGGAATCCTTCGGACTCTCGCTTTTCACACGGAGTATGCCTGGCCCCAAGATTCCGGCTTATGTCTCACCTTCTGTCACTTGAAGTGATTCATAGACCTACCTTTTTCCAACATTCCGGCACCTTAAGTAGAACAAGAGTCAAACTAGGGATTGCGGGGCCCTATGTAAACCTCAGCAAGCATGAGTCAACGGAGGATCGCTTTCTCCGGAGTGCCCCCTCGCCTTCTTCTGGTTGGACCCTTGTAGATGGCCTCAGGGAAATCTAAAGTCGTGAAGCCTAGAAGCCAAGGAAACGGCCTTAAGGGGTAAGTAAGGGATAGCCCCCTTCCCAAAGCGTCCCTTAGGGGTCCATAAAGGAAGCCAATTTGGCAGGGATGCCTTTTTGGCTTCGGACTGATTTCTTCTGTCTTGGTTTCGTTATGCACTCAATTGAAAGGAAGCAATCCGGTAGGGGTCCCATAGGTAAAGTTCCACAGGGGCGTGAGTGCTGGGGCAAAGACTCGAACCCTGGGGGATGTCACTAGAATCAGCGCAACTCCACACTGGTTGGTTTGCTTATTGAGCGCCAGAGCTGAAGGATGCTCTTGCGAGCCTGCTTTTCCGTCGCAAGTGAACCACCAAAACCTGGGTAGATGATGGCTGGTCCCGCCCATGAAAAGGGGCGGCAAGATGCCCTGTTGATTCTTTGCATGGTTTCGAGCTGGCTACCCTGACCCTGCTTGAAGGGGCGTGCTATTTAATGCCTGGTTGCTGGCCATGAGCCTTGCAACCCATGGTAGAGAGTCACCAACCAGATGCCAAGTACCCTGCCCTCAAGTGTGTCTTTCCTGCGCACCCCCCCCCCTTCAAAGTGGAATTGGGGGAGGGGTCCAAAAAACATTTTTCTGGTTCCATTTTGCGTTGGACGTCCATTTTCGATCTGCACGGATGTGGGGATCGCCCGATCGAGGTCCACGGCCAATCTGTTGCAGAAAATCGTTGACGCAGTGAACAGCTTCTACGCGGCCGGGGATGCCCTTGAGGAGGCGGTGGACCACCCGGAGGGCTACAAGACCATCGCCACCACCCCAGAACTGCACCTTGCAACCGGAGTTGTTGGTGTCAGGTTTCCTTTTATTCGACTTGTTTGGGGTTAATAAGTTATATACAAAATAGATACAAATACACTGTTGTCTGCCTTTGTTGGGAACACAACAGGAGAAAGGGGTAGCCCTATTTTGAGACTCCCGCCCGCCCCATATTTATGCTTTCACCTACTATGCTTGTGGTGGCTTATGGGTGATTTAATGTATATGGCTGTGGGTCAAAACCAATGGTACCATTTTGGTTGGTAGGTGAATTCACCACCCCTTTTAGGACCTATTTTGGGGATTGGGATGTTTACTGGGGGTACGATTTGGCTTTTGACCCATGGCCATATGAGACTTCGAGGATACCTTTGGCTCGTGAATCTGCAGCTACGGAGGATCTCTCAAGGGCATCTCAAGGGTCTGAGCTCCCAGTGTACCAAGGAGGGAGACGTAGGATGGGTTTGGGTTGGTGGGTTGCTTGCTTGCTGGGGCGGAAGGTTCCAAAAGGGTTGGGCGAAGAGAAGGGTTTGGGGGAAGTGGAATGACTGGGGCAGACCAGTTCAGGCTGAGAATATTTACCCTAGAAGTTGACATGGAACCCGAAAAGAGGTCCCCCAAAAGGAGACTTTTCTAAAACATGTGGTTTTTTGGGGGTTCCATGTTAAACTGTAGGGAGTATTCACTTTTTGCGGGGAGTTGCAGAGCCTTACTCTGAGAGGTTCTACTCAAATCCGGGGTCAACATTGGCTCTGCCAACAGAGCCTGTTCGGCGCGTATGCTTGAAGAGGTCAGCCAGTCACACGACACGAGTATGAAGGGGAAATTCAATGTGAGGGTAGTGGCCTCCTCTTACACCAAGAAATGAGCAGGTGGAGGAGGGCTCTCTTTCCTTCCTTGCTGGTGCGATAGGTAGGGAATGTGGGAATGAACCCAGGGGTCCTCTTGAAGGAAACCACCAGTTGGATGGTTTATAAGGGTTCATTCTCTCATTCCCCGCTGAGCACCAGCAAGCTTGTGGGCTGGTTGAGAAATTGGTGTGGTGTCGACCCCTGCACAATTTAGGGAGCAAGGGAAGGAGCGGGTTTTTCCACACTTAAGTTGCCTGTAGTAGACCCCCCCCCCCTCCCCAAAATGGTCCCGGGAGGAAGTGTCGTCACAGGCCGGGGAACCCCGGCCTTGAGCATGGAAGGCCTGTGGCAGTTTTTGGCTACCGGGTTTGGAGGTCAAATGTGGCATGGTTGAAACACCCATTCTTGTTGGGCTTGCTAGGGGCTGTGGATCCCGGGAATTTAGACTGACGCGGATCCTTAGAAAAACAACATGGATCAAAAGCAGATTCGGTTGGCCAATGGCATGGTTGACTTGTTTGCGAGGTGTTGATGCTAACAGCATGGTGACTTCACCTTGCCCTTAAATCGGTAGGTTTGGAGGCTGGGGGGTACCTTCCAATTAGGTTTCAGGAAGCGGCTCGGATTGGTTTCCTCCTCTTAGGGTTGCAAGTGAGACGTCAGCTTTGTCTCAGCACGCTCGGTTTTTCTCGGGGCGTCTCATGGCAACTTCAGGTCGGCTTTCAGACACTGCCCAAAGGGCTGAGAGTACCACTAAGCAGGGTTTGCCAAGAGCTTAAAGACTGCAACCCGATGGGCACATGGGCGAGATAGGACTTGAGAAGACAGTCCAGTCGGGAGTGAGTTCCTGGACTGTACTGCACACTTTCCAGGAAGACAGTTTTAGTATGTCAATAAGGTAGATTTCCATTTAGTTTCCCTTCAAACACCACCTCAAAAGCAAGGCACCAACTCAAAGAAGAGACACCCACTTAGACTTGTTTTGGCTTCAATCCAGTGGGGACGGGATTTCTTTTTCTCTTATCTTTTTCTTTGGTTTTCCGGCTCGCGGACGGCTTTCTGTTTGTTTGGTTCAGGAAGGATCTCTTCACCAAGTACAACCTCATGGTCTCGGCCTTCAGCGCGCTCCACGCCTTCGACGCAGCATGGCGAAAAATCGGGGGGGGGGGGGGAGAAATGGCTTGAGCTGGCCGCTCGCTCAAAAGATAGGGTAATGTACCCATGGCGCCTTGGGTCCATGGAACCAAGGACCGTGCACCTGCGTAAGCCTAGCTCTTTGGAGCACCCAGTTTCTGGAAAGCTTCGAGTCCTCAACTCCCCGTCCCGAAGTCTTTCGAGGAACTCGCGGAGTGGCCGGTTTCCAGCTCCGGAATTGTTGGTGGCCCGTGGCGCAAGGCCCTTGCACCTGATTGGAAGAGGGTTTGCCAGTTGGTTTGCTTGTTTGCTTGAATTGGAGGAGGTCCCCGCATTTTTCCCGCTCCAAAGGGTTTCTTCGCTTGGAAGGGGGCAGATCCTGTGTGGACATGTGAATTGGTCACCTACAAGATCAACACCATCGATATTTGTTTTCCCCTTGTAATTTGGGCCCAAACCCAACCTGTGGTTGCATCGTCTTTTTTGTCTTTTGGTCATTTGATTTGGGCACCAAGATTATCAACACCTAGAATCTTCTCCGTTGGTTTACCCAAATTATCACCTGGAATGATTTTCCAAGTTGGTGTACCCAACCCTCGGCCTTGGTCTTGTCAGGTAACTCCTTGCTGGTTTGGCTTGGGGCATCGACCCCTAGAGGCTAGATGGGTCTCATTCCGGAACACCCCCCGGAACACCATCGATTCGGCTCCGCCTGCTTGGCTCAGAGAGGTGGGCACCTACCAGCTGATCCACCGCGCCATCGCGCAGATCGAGGAGAACTCCATGGCGGCGTTGCACTTGGCCTGCGACTCCACCAGCACCCTGGAGCCCGAGGAGCTCGAAGCCAAGCGCCTGGAGCGAAGGGAGCGGAGGGGAGCGCGGGTCGGCGGGTCGGTGATTCTGGGAGGGTACACCCATTGGTGTGTGCGTGTGTGTGGTTTTTCTGGGAGGCTGCGCATTTTGTGTTTTGGTTTTTCAAGGGCAACCATGAAGAAGACCTGCCATTTTGGGGGTCCCCTAAAAAGCACTTCCGCATGAGGGTTGGTTTGAAGGAAGGATGAAGACAGAAAAAACCCGCCCTGCCCCAGCTGGGGTTTGCAAAACACAATGACCCCTCTGAAGCCTTACCCCCCCCCCCCCAAGAAAAAGAAAGAAACAAAACAAAAATCAAACAAACAAAAGCAAAAAAACAAAAACAAAAAACAAACACAAAACAAAAAACAATCAAAAGAGACACAATTGTGGAACGTAGGGATTGGAACGAATATGCCAGCACAATCAATTGGCCACACTAAAGGCGATGAATGATGTAGTGAGGGTTTTCACTTTTTGGACCTCTGAAATGACACTGAAACGGTCATTCTGCTCTTGCCATGTTTGAACATTCCCCAAGAAGGATGTTCAGCAGATAGGGCTCAAACCTTGGCGACCAACGAGTGGAGCCCCTTTGTGGATGAGGACTGAAAGGAAAGCACTTTTTTTTCCTTCTTGTGGTTGCCGGTTGGACAGCCCTAGCCCTGGATGCTGGGCAAGTTAAGGCCTCACAAAGCAGATTTGGGCTTGTCTGAAAATTAGGGGAGCCCCCAAATTGTGGTTTCCTTTCGGTTTCCGTTTAAAGTACCCTTTCAAAAGTCAGACGTTTGCAACCTCACTCATGAAGATTCCTTACCTGGGAACTCCTTGATTGCAGGTTATTGAATTAGTACACCGCGACGCACGGCACCTTTTTGCTCAGAGATCTGAATTTTCGAAGCTCGTTTTTGTTGTCCCTGTTTTCCAGGGTGATAATTATTGTAGAATGAATTTGGATTTCATATTCATAAACAAAGAATAACATAACTTGACACACATTAAGACTCAATACGTGGACAACTGTGGATTTTCAGGGTTCCATCTTGGAGTCGGAATTCAGGTGCGGCGACAACCTCTGGACCGCTGTGGAGCTCACGCAGCTCCACTTCCCCGAGGGCAGCTAAGAGCGAGACATTTTCAGTGAAGCAACGCCACGGCCGGGGCGGCTTCCCGTTTCCGAGACTTGCTCGGAGCGGCTGAAGCAGCGGCTTCGGAACCCCAGAGCCCCGAGCCGTGAGACGAAAACAGCCGCGCTTGGGCCGTGATGCATTTGTCACTCGGGTGAGGTGCAAGGGCACGGAGTCGGCTCGAAACTTTCGGGCTCTATGGTCAAAGGGGTTCGGGACTAATTCTCCCCACAAGACCGAAGTGGAGTCACTCATTTTTCTATGCCCATTACGGAAACTGCATATTTGTTTTCTGGCTCACTTTTCTCCTTGTTCACATGCAGTTTGCGCTCGTCTGATGTTGACTTTGAGAGGACATGGGGGGCCCTGGCGGGGGGCGGGGGGCTGGGAATCTCATTTTATTATTTTTCAGTGCCAAAGAGCAGCGGGGTACTTTCTCACCCGAAATGCTTGGCTCCTTTTCGGAGGAAATTCGTCTTCCAGGACCTCCCCGGTACGGTTCCAGGTCCGTCGCTTCAATCTCTGGAAGCCTTTCCTGAGGGTTCCAGGCGTATTTGGGAGGCAGGAGAACCCGCCGCGGTTCCGCCCCTCACTTTGGAGGTCGTATCTGAAATAGATAGCCGGTCCCAAGCACTGAAACAATCGTGTGTGGAGGCTGCCACTCTTGGCAGGCTGGTGGAAATGTGAGTCACTGAGAGTAGTATTGCCCAACTTTTGCTCGGGGTTCCGTTGAAAATTGGGTGGCACCCAATTTTGTCAGGTCCTTAAGAGAACGACCAAACAGTTTTCAGGCCATTGCTTGAAGAAGGGACTGCCGGTTGCGGGGCAAAGCAGACACCAAGACACCAGGCGGGAGAGGCCGTCCGGAAGCCAGGGGTTTCCAAGACCGGATGGGTCAAAAGACCGGCCCATGGCGGGTGGGCTCCGTCGGTGCCTTTCTTTTTGGAATTGGTCCAATTCCCCCCCCACAAATATATGATATACATATTATAAACTTTCATACAAATAAAAGTAACAGGAAATTTAAACATGTGAAATAAGAAATGGCGGTTTTCCTTTTTGGTTTCCCGAAAAAAAGAACCACCAAGCAAGGGGTGCCACCTTTCAAAAAAGACAAACCATAGTTGTAACTATTCCACCTGCCTTTGGAAACTCCTCTGTGAATGAAGGGATTGTTGGGTGTAGTTATCTTTTGGGGAACCCTAGTCTTAGGCTCCCAGGTCAAGACTCCCACCGAAATCCTGCGCAGGCGGAGTCGCCTTCCTCAGATGCGAAGAAGGGTCCTCCTCCCGAGCAGCTGAAAGCTGCAATTCAGAACCGGGGTCGTTTACCGTTTCTGCGGGTTAGTTGGCTGGATTTTGGAGGCGAGCAAATTGAGCAGGGGCTATTTTGGCATTGTGACCTGCTGCGTGGGGGTAGAACCAACGCTTAGTAAGGGCTGTTCATCCGGCTGCTCGTATGAGATTGAGCCGACCTTACACATAGCCTCGGTCGAGAAAAGCAACCTGAGCCAGGAAGGTTCATTCGGGTTGGCACTTTTTGGAGTCGGTACCCTTACCAGGTTTGAAGGGGGGCTGCGGGTGACTGGGGGCCTGTGTAGTTGCCAAACTTAAGCCTTTCTGGCGGTTTTCTTCGCCATAGTCAAGTGTGAGCAAGTTTGAACATTTTCTGCAGTTTCAAGTGTGTAGCGTCTACAAGCCGTGACACAGGTCTACGTCTTAATGGGGTCGAGGTGAGCCAGTTCCCGGCTGGGTTTCTGAAAGGATTTGCACTACAGCTATACCCCTGCAAACTACAAGAACGTTCATGTGCCAACCATCGTCCTTCTTCAATATACCCTCTTCAAAACCACCAAAAAAGGTGGGTACCGAGCCTCCAAAACCGTACAAAGCACCCTAAAGGCGCTTGGTGCCTCGCTCGAAAAAAGACAAGTAAACAAATCCGAGGCCGAAGGATGAGGAGGAGGCTTGTGATGGTTGCGATGCAGCTCAGTTTTTTTTTTTTTTTCAGGGGAAAGACTTAAAGATCTCGATCGCCAATCTGGAAAAACGCTTCTTGATTCGGAGATGTGTAAGCCCAGGGAGTGACCCAATAGCCCCTTGAGTCAGGGGAGCTCATCTTGCCGGTCAGCAGGGCAACTGGTGGTTTCCCCTAAAACGGCCCCTGATTTCATTCCCACACTCCCTGCCTATCGCAAGTCGTTTGGAGGAGCTGGTGGACCTCCCGCAGCTGCAGCGCGCCCTGCGGGCCTTGGGCTCCGGCTCGCAGGCCGCGATCCGGCGTTGGTCTATGGGGGCAGTCAGCCGGGCTTGTTGGGAGCCCAGTGAAACCACGGGTTGACTCAACAAGTCACGAATCAAAGCAAGGCGATGGTCTATGGAATGTGTTTTTGCTGGGGGGTACGTAAGGTACACCATAGGACCATATTTGCATTTTTGGGCCCTATTCTGACACATGCCCATAACCTCTTATCATTTTCTTGTAAAAAATCAGGAGTTCGTCCCCGCTTCTGTACCATGGGTTTGCCTCTGTCTCGTGGTTTCGCAAAAGTGGGCTAATTCCGGTGCGTGCCTTTGTGGGTGGTTGATTTGTGCTTATTATTGCTCAGGCAGAGTGGTCATGAAGTTCTCTGGAAGCGATTAAGCGATTAGGGTAGGCGACCAAGCGATCAAGCGATTAGCATAAGCGATCAAGCGATAAAGCGATTAGGAGCAGCGATCACGCGATCAAGCAATTAGGAGCAGCGATCACGTGATTAAGCGATTAGGAGCCGCGATCACGTGATTAAGCGATTAGGAGCAGCGATCACGTGATTAAGCGATTAGGAGCGATCACGTGATTAAGCGATTAGGAGCAGCGATCAAGCGAGAGAGCAGTTAGGATCAGCGACCAAATAAGCGACTCGGCGATTAGGATAAGCGCCCGCCAACGATTGGAGAATGCACTTCGTCCAGCGGCGTGGCAGCTTACTGGTTTCGAGAACATCGTGAGTTCAATTTGGCTGATGCCTTAAAACCCTTGTCTCAGGCGCGCAAGCAGAACAATACAGCCGCGCGAACCAGCGACGACCCCAGCATTGCCGCCATCACGACCCCAACATCACCTTATGGTGTGCGTTGCTGGTAATGCTGCAGGTGTTGTTGGGGCTACTGACCTTAAAAACGCTGGGGTGTTGGTGATGTTGGGGCCGTGACTGGCAATGCTGGGGGGGTTGCTGCTGATCTTAAAACGCTTAGAACAGTCGGGACACGTTCGTCCCAGCTACAGTTTTTCCCACGCGACATTGTTGGTCATGCTGGGGGTGTTGTTGGTGATGCTGGGCCTTACACCTCAGTGTCTCTTTGTCTCTGGAGCCAGGCAAAGGCAGAGGACACCCAACATTTTTGGGTGTTATTTTTTTAGGCGCTCACCAAAACAGGGAGCGGCTTCCTTTGGTTTGAATTTCACGCGACCCCACAAAGGGGGTACCTTAAAAAAGCAACTCATGTCAGACCTCTACGCAAAGAGTGATGGTGGAATCAAATGGGGAGTCAGCCGCTAGCAGCGTGACGGTGTTTTTGTGAGGTAGGCAACGTCTCAATCCTAAAGCAGGCGATTGCGTCAAGCGAGGAAGCGATTAAGCTATTAGAGAAAGCGGCTTAGTCTAGCGGCGTGGTAGCTTCATAGCTTCTCGAAATAGCGTAACAGCTTCAACTCGCCGAGAATCGTGAGGCTTAATAGCTTCGCCTAACTGTGTAGCAGCTTACTAGCTTCTTCTACCAGCGTAGCGGCTTTTTGTCGAAAGCGCGACTGTTTATCGGAAGTCAATATAAACATATATATGTGTGTTTTCTTGGGAAGGGGTTGAGGTTGCCGCTTTCTGCAGTGGCTGGCGTTTTTCTGGGGAGCACCGCTGTGATGCAAAATGCCGAACTCTAAAGTCGACGATCGAGGCGCAGAGCTTGGATTCTTTGGACGAGGACGAGGACGAGGCCTGCGCAAATTCTGGCGAGCTCACCATTTTGGGGCCGAGGTACTTTACTTGGGCTTCCTTGTTTCCAGTTTGCTATTTCTATGCCCAGATCCTCAAATCCAAGCAAAAAGAGACATACTCATATGTAGCTTACCTGCAGCCAGCGGAGCCCCCTTCTCTTCTTTTGGGGGAGGGGGGGTTTACAGACCCAGGTGCTGTGGGGCAACCGCCGACTTGATTCAATCGAAGATTCTCACGTCCCAGACTGTCTACTTGGTATGGATCGACTGGATTTGACTTTTGTTTGGTCTCCAAAGGGAAATCACCAAGGCTTTCAAAGCCTATTTTGATACAATTGTTGTGTTTCCTTTCGGGTTCCCCTTAGAACCGTACCAAAATGGCGCTTCGCATTCCGAGCTGTGGGTGCCCCTTCGCGGATATTTTTGAAGCTGTGGGTGGACAGTCGCGGGGTCGGAAAGGCGTGTTTCCGGGAGGTGGTGAACTCCCTTCGAAGCTCTGGTGAGTGTCGGTTTTCAAGACCTGAGGCCATGGTTTTTGACAAAGCGATAGGGTGAAGCTGATTGGAAAAGCAACAACACGCCCAAGCGCCCAAAATCCGCAGGGGGGGGTCGGGGCGAGCGAGGCCCGTGGGGCAGACGTGACCGGTGACCCTGGGGGGAAGGAAGAGACGGCAAGACGGCGAGACGGGGGGGGGGGTTTGAAGGGAAGCCCCCAAAGAACGCTCAAGAAAGAGAGGGTGGACCTACTTCTGGGCTTGGGAAACCTGAAAGTTGTTTCAGGGGTCCCGAAGTTGGCATTGATCCCTCATCTCGATTTCCTCCACCCTCTCCCCCCAAACCCCGCGCGCCGCGAGCGAGGCGCCGGAGGCGCGGCTCTTTCGGGAGGCCTTCTTGGAGGTGGCCGGAGCCGCGGAGTCCTTCCAGGCGCGGGGGCTCGCCGTTTTCGGGCGATCAGGTCCATGGGGGCCGTGACTGGAGATTTTGGGGAGGCCTGCGAAGGGAGAAATGAGACCTGGCGCGTGAAGCTTCTGTCGGCAAGTTGTTTTGCTCCGTTCGTTTGTGGAAACGGGGCCGCAGAACAACAAGGTCTTTGGCTACCACACCAAGGGTCGGGAAGCAAGCCTGCGAAACCGGGTGCAAGCCGCGGAGCTGAGGTCTTCCGCAGCGTGGTGCGGCTCACCCCCACCGCGGTTCTCATGCAGGCTGTGACCGGGGCGGTAGCCCGGGGCTCCCCCTCGCAAAAGGCGGCAAGCGCGTGCCCCGAGCTTTTCCTATTGAAGAGGTAAGCTTCGCCCTGAAAAGGCGGGTTTCTGGAGACATCGCCTTTGGGTTGTGGTCAGCTTGAAGGGTTCTGCCTTCTGGTGGTTGGGCTGTTTAAGCGCCATCGGGGCAGATCTTGTGCTGACATGTGAGGGATCCCGAAAAGGCTTCGCCTCAAGGACATGAATTCGGGTGGAATAGGGGCTAAAAGTCTGTAAAACGAAGGCGACCCCCTTAGGCACGACGCCTGCGACAAGGTGAACAGCCCTGTAAAACGAAGGCGACAATTGAAAACAAAGCCTCCCGAGATATTCCAATTGTGCACCTTTCAGTTTTGGAGATAGCTCACGTTGCGTTTCTTTCGGCCAGCTAGTAATGTTTTGTGTAGTTTGTAGTTGGTTTAGAAGGTGCTGTATCCGTTTCTTCTTGTGAAGTCGACAGATGGGTGCGCCGTAAGGGCCCCTGTCAGCCCAGTTAATCGCCTAAAAGCCAAGTGACATCACGGTCTTGGCTTAGCTTGTCACCTTGCCAAAACGGCGGGCCTTTTGTTGGAGAGGGTACTTTCCGGGTTTGTTGCAAGAGCAAGAGGGTCTAAAGGGAAGTTAACCATTGCTTTGGGGCTAGAGGCAAATCCCATGTTTTTCAGATGGTAGACGGCAGCTTGCGTATCAGGAGCAGAGCTCACTTCTTCTTCTTCTTCTTGGCAACCAGGTGTTCCAAGTGGGGCTCACGTTTTTCAGGGACAGCACTCGGTTTCAAAGATCACCTTGCAGACACTCGTCTTGTTGTGGATGCGACTGGCATTTTGTTGGTTTGAAGACACAATTCCAACCACAAAGTCGCAACGAGAATCCCAATCCGGCCCAGTGCGAGTGTGAGTGACGTTGGGGCCAATCCGGCCCAGTGCGAGTGTGAGTGACCCTTGGGGCCTTGTTTCAGGGGGCGGGCCTCCCCAGCTCGGGTGGCATCTGCTTCAGCTCGGCCGTTCCGCCAAACGGTGGTCGCCACTGTTTGAATTCTGGTCGAGGACAGTCCCGCCCCTCAACTGGACAACCATAGGACAGTTGGGTAGGAACCCTCCCAACCAAAAAGCATGTTGTTGCTCCTGCCCAGCCCTTTGCTGCTGGCTCAAATTGTTTGAGTCATATTCCCCCTTATTGTTCTTCTTGTATGGTCCAGCCCCCCTCACATACCCCGAGCTCGCCTTTCCTTTCTCAGGCCCCGAATCCAAGGAATTCGGATTCCAGGCGGAGCACCGGGCCGTGGTCCTGGAGCGGCTGCGGGACTTCGCAGGCGACTTGGATTTCCTTTTGGGCAGGGTGTCGTGTTTCTGTTTGTCCTGTTTCTGCCTGGGGCTGGTCGCAACATGGGATATGGAGCCCTCAAAATGGTGGGTTTCCTGCTTTTAAGTAAGGAGCCGTTGATTCTGAGCATGGATGGGTTTTTCCTTTGTTTTGGGATGACCTCGCTGTCTTTTAGCTACTCTCCCACCGACGTTGCCATCGAACCTGAAAAATCACTTCCTTGGTGTGGTTGGCCATTTTCCTGGTGCCAAAGACTGAAACCAGGGAACTCTTCGCCAACGGGTCCGTCCTCACAACAAGAACTCCCAAGCCCTTGGTTCCAGCCCTGTTCTCTTAGCGCTTTTTCTCGGATCCCTCAGCTGTGCCTTCAGGATGACTACGATGCTTAAAGACCCGCACCAGTTGCAGGGCATGTTGTCTTCAGATGAAGATGGTTGCAAAGATTGCCTTTTCCAAGCCAAACGGAAACCGCAACTTTGGGGGTAATGCTCAGGATGATATACATGAGCCCTATGAATCCCCTGATCTTTTTGGGGATCCGCGGTTTACCAGTTTCCACTGGTTGAACCCCTGAACAACTGAGAAGCTCCTAAAGCCCAGGCTTCGGTGGGTTTAGGGTGCTTAGGGTGTGCTTAGGGTGTTTAGGGTGTTTAGGGGTGTGTTTAGGGTGGGTTTAGGGGGTAGCTTTAGCGTGGGTGAAGGGCGTGTTTAGGATGGGTGTGGGTTCAGGGCAAGCTTCGAGCGCAAAGCTGCGAGCGCCGCGCACGAGGCACCGCCGCGGCGCCGGAGAGCCGCAGAAGCGCGCAGGCGCTGGGGGCCTCCTTGGCGCTGCGGGAGCCCGGCTGTGCCTTCGAGGCCGGAGAGGACATTGATGCTTGAGGATGCTTGAGGATGCTTGAGGATGCTTGAGGATGATGAGGATAGTGATGACGATGACGATGACGATGACGATGATGATGATGATGGTGATGATGATGATGATGATGATGAGGATGAGGATCATGATGAGGATGATCATTAGATGATGAGCATCATCATCATCATCATCATCATCATCATCATCATCATCATCAGCATCATCATCATCATCATCATCATCATCATCATCATCAGCATCATCATCATCATCAGCATCATCATCATCAGCATCATCATCAACATCATCATCATCATCATCATCAGCATCATCATCATCATCAGCATCATCATCATCAGCATCATCATCATCATCATCATCATCATCATCATGATGATAACTATCATCATAGCATCCATCCCAACGCTCGAAAAAGATCGAGCACCCCGAGGGACACCTTGCTAAGCAGCTGCGGTCGGGCACTGTGAGCGGATTCCCTCGCAAGCGTCACAACTAAACACAGGAGCCCGGAAAGAGGCATCGTTTTCTTTGAAAGTCACCAAGTTTTCGCAAAAAATCACGAAAACCGCCAGCCTCCGTTAATGGGATCCCCCAAAACGCCATGCCGAAAGACTCGTAGGTCTTCGAGCTGCTGGCGGCTGCCCTAGCCGCTGTCCCCGCCTCTCTGGGCGCTGGCGCCGCGGACGCGCCGCTGAGCGCGGCGGGGCTGGGGCAGTGGCGCCGCGTGGCGCTGGCGGACAGCGCGGCGGCGTGGAACGCGGCGCTCTCCGGAGAGTCGAAGGCGGGGAGCACGGGAGCAGGGGAGGAGGGGAGCCGGGGAGGAGGGGAGGAGGGGAGGAGGGGAGGAGGGGAGGGGAGGAGGAGGAGGAGGAGGAGGGGAGGAGGGGAGGAGGGGAGGAGGGGAGGAGGGGAGGAGGGGAGGAGGGGAGGGGGGAAGGGGGGGAGGGGGGGAGGGGAGCTCCAGTTTTTGTTGTCCGTTTCCCTTTTTGGAACCTCCAAAAGTGGCAGTTGTTTGCGGAAACCAGTAGATTGCAACTTGTGAAGGTAAACCAGTGACCCCTGAGCTCCGGCCACCCCATCAAGACGACGCTGGTGAAGCAGGGGAATTGGGTGCTTCGCAGAAGGGACTCGTTGGAAGGCGACGACATTTGGTGGGAGTCTACAACTGGCATCTGTCACGTCCCAGCTTCTGTTGCCCTAAAGAGAGTATATAGGCTGCTTCCAGTTGCCCCATCCCGGGAGTTCGTTGATGTACCGGGCAGCTACGTGTTTGCCTTTCGGAGATGTTGGCATCAAGCATGCGCTACTTCAAACACCTTTGATAGGTATTTGCCCAGTTGAACTCAAAGCGCCACGGAGCCTCGAATTGTTTGCTCGGGGGTCCTGGAGAAACTGGCACTACTGGCAGCCTGGCTTGCAGATCAAGTCCTGTTGCCTTGCAAGTAAGTGATGTTCAGAGTCTGGAGGACGAGACTGATGACAGGAGTCCCCCTAGAATGCATGGATTCTCATAAATTTCCCACCTGGTTCGCTCCCTCCGGCAAGTCTGAAGTTGACATGATTGGGAGGAGGGAGCCCTCTGGAACTTATGTGGTTTCAAGTTCCCTTCATGAAAGGAGCAGGCTATAGCAGGCTACTTTGCGAGCTGTTATTGATGGTAGCCATGCTTATAACTTCTTACCCAGTTCCCGTAAGCGGGTTGTCACCACGGCAGCTAGCCACTTGTGTACCCCGCCCCTTCAAGTCTGTGGCAACGGAGAGCGCTCCTCCAAGACATTGCCAGACTTACCGTTTCAACTGGTTGCCTGGGGTTTCCTCCGTTTTGCCTTTCAACCAGCAAGAAAATACACTCATTCAGAGCTGCCAACCCAAAAGCATGTTTTGAGTTCACCCCACTTTAGTGGGTGAACTCACGCCATCTAGGTGCCCGTATTTTATTTTATTTTTTCTTTCTTCCTCATCTTGGTGAGGCGCTGGGATGGCTGGGCGCGACCTTTGCGGACCAGGAGCGCTTCCATTTTTTTCTTTTTTTCTTTTTTTCTCCCGCGGCTGGGGTCGGTATGTTCCGCGGGGCTGACGTTCACCTCGGAGAAATCTGGAGGACCGTGCTAAGTTGCCAAGGGGTGGTTCTCCTTTGGGGTTCCTTCGACTAGGGTCCTGATGAATGCGAGGTCATTCTCAAAGTTGGAAGTTGGCTCCTGCTTCAAGCCCGTCTTGGGAAGAAGTGGTACGGGTGAAATCGCTTTTGTGAGGCTCGGTATGCTGTTCAGGTGAAGCTCGCAGGGAAAGCACTTTTGTTTGGGGCCTCCTATGTTCACACCTGCCCGTGTGGAAAGGCCCTAAAGTGCAGGTTTACTGTTGGAGGTAGGCCAAGCTTGCCCCGTCGGATCTCTTTTTTTTGGTTGGTGAAAACATGGCCGTTCGGTTGCTGTGTTCAGCGGTTTTTCCTTTTGCTGGCCAGCGGCAAAACCGTCGGGTCGCCGAGAACATGAATTATCAGAAGGGACGGCTGGCTCCTGCGCTGGATGTCCATAACTTGTTTGGGTCCTTACACGACAAAGAAGAACGTTGCTTGGAGTGCGCTTTAGCCTGGTACTGCATTGTAAGCTATTGTTTGACTGTGATGATCTGACCAGGGTTAACGCGCGCTGTATGAAAAGGGCATTACTGACATTGACTCATTATTGCCACCTCAGTTCAAAAGTTGCCGAGCTGCGCTTGCCTTTTGGGATCTTTGCCTTTAAACCACGCCCCCAAAGAAGGAACCAACTCTAATTTCAAACAACATACGCCAATTGAGGTTCAGTCACCATTTCCAGTCTATCGTCCATGTGGGAGGGACATGAGTGACGCCCTAAATCACCACGAACAACTGGGGGATGAGCCCGGCCATGGTGGGAACAAGCGTAATTTTCAGCCTCGCTCCTGCGGCGAGGGGTGTTTTTTTGAAATCCGTCCAACATGTTGAGAAAGCTCCCAGGTCAATATACGTCAAGCTTTCCCCAGAATCATGATGCTTCTTCGGATCGACACCCTTACCTCAAGCGGAGTACCCCATCCCGCGCGCTTCATCGTGTTTCCCTATGTGGCTGTGGGTCAAAATCAAACCACCAGCAACACCACAGGTTTTGGTCCATGTTGCCACTTACCAGGGCTCCATTTAGGGACCGTTTTTTTTTGACCCACAGCCACGTTTCCCTTGGCTTTTTTTTGGTTTTCAGCTGGTTTTTGCGTCAGGAGCTGTACAAGAGGTACCACCTGGCCATGGAGACCGCGGAGAAGGTGCTCACCGGCTCGGACCAGGAGGATTGGGTGCTGGACAAGGCTGGGCCGAGTTTCGTGGGGCTGTCGTCAGGAAGAGAAAAGCTACCCCCCAAGCCCCCCAAGCCCCCCCCCGAAATGAATAAGCACCAACCCTGCGCAGCCAAGCAGCGTGAAGGGGAATAAGCCTCACTAAGCCTTGCCTCACTAAGCCTTGTTGAGCCTTATTAAGCCTTGTTGAGCCGTTTTAAGTCTCAATACGCCACGTGTGTCGAGTCAAGTCGGGACTTCTTGGACTTGGCCAAAGAGTTGGCCGGCGGGCGGTTGAATGGAAGCAAGGGAGAGGTCGCCCTGGCAGTGGGGTCAGTTGGCTTGGTGCTCAGTAGAGAATGAACCAGGGTGTTGGGAAGGAACCGGTTTTGGGGATTCCCTTATTGGAAACCACCAGTTGGATGGTTACTATGGCAAAACAACCAGTGCTACTGGGGCTTGCTATTGGGGTTATGGGTTAAACTATGGCATGCAAGAATTAGAGGAAAACTAGGGGTTCCCCAAAATCATGCCGCATGTAAATGGAGAAATGAAAGAGTAAATACATAAGCAAACAAACACACAAGAATGAAAACACAAAGAGCAGGTGGGCATCGGAATGCATGTTTGGACTCTTGCGCGCTGGCCCTCCGTTGTTTTTTTGAACCGGGGCTTAACCGGGGCTCAACTGGGGCATTTTCTCTGGGTCTAACTGTTGGAGACGCCATCTTGCTTGTTCTCAGCAGGGAATGCGAAATGGAATGACCCCGATGATCGTAACTTTCATTTGCCCAATATGTGTTATTCTCCTCTGCTGGTTTCAAAGATAATTTGTCACTGGAGATAACTTCCATTTTTTCCAGGCAAAAACGCAAATGGAGGGTAAGCATGGCATCTGCCAGGGGCCCCCACCTTTTTGGCACCGCTATCCGCCAGGCGCGGTATCTGCGGGTGGAGTCGGAGCTGCGAGCCACGCGGTGCCGCTGCGCCTCCGCGAGCCTGGCGCTGCTGGCGCTGCGGCGGACGCAGACGCGGCAGCGGGCGCGGTGGGGGCAGCAAGGCGCGGGGCGGCGGGGTGGGGTGTGGGGGGAGTTCCAATTGGAACGGGGCCCCGTGGTTGATACATGCCATTGGGGGGGGGGGGTGGTGGGGGAGGGTTTGGTGGGCATTTTGTGGGGGGGAGTTGGCGGGCACACTTTGTGTCTGTTTTGCGGTCTGTGTGTTTAGGGTATTTGTTTTTCGCTGCAAGATAAACTCCAAGTGTCCGTTGCACGAGTTTGGTGTGGGGAACCGGGTAGGGCGGGGCAAATCTGCGGGAAAGCACTGGGCCCCTGTAAGTGAAGCCAAAAGGATACTTGGCGTATGTTGGAGGGTAGACTCTGTTTGGTGTTGCTTTAAAGAGAAACTGAAGATACTTGGGGGAAAGCCAGCATCAGTAGCAGTCTATGGTCTACATGTCCTGCTTTTGTCAGTGGTCCATTTGGGGTTTGGGACATGGGGAGAACTCTTATTTTTTTTGCGCAAAAGCAAGGGAACCAGCAGCAGGACTTTTCTTCCCACATCCTGAAGGGGACCCAAGTGGACATCGACCATGGCTTATGTGGGGACTTCGCTGGTTCACCCCCCCAGCGATTTGCCCTGAACGTCCCATCCGTCCTTGATGGATCGCTTCTACAAAAACTGGGCTTACCGCTTTGTCTCAGTTCAACGTACTTTTCTCCGCTTCTCGCTCGCGTCAGGCGGCGGGCTGTGGCGGGCCTTTTGCTCCACGTTGAGCACGGCGCAGCACACCATGGAGCCCCCCTTTGTAAAGCCGCCGCCCCCGGCCGTGCTGCTCTACGCGGCGGCGCCTTGGATTGTTGGTTCTTTGTTTTGTGTTGAGCTGGAAAGGGGTGGGGTGCAAGTGGGGGGAGGGAAGGGCGTTTGGGCGTGTGTATATATATATATATATGTAGATATGTAGTGCTTGTTCAGCTGATCATTGTTTCCTGGTTGTGCATCTGGTCTTCAACTCTCGATGTATTGCCGCATGTTTTTCCTCTGCCGATTTTCAAGCTACGAGGCACTCGGACAAGGAGTAGGCAGCTAGAAGGATTGGGGACATGTGCGAGAGCCATGAGCACCAGTGAGGGACTCGCCAGGGATCCAGTAAAAAGGCGTCTTTTTTTAGGTCGTCGACTGGTTCAGCTTTTTGCGGGCAGATTCCCGTGACTAAGCTATCAGTAATGATCTTGCGTGGTGCTTGGGTTGAAATGATGCATGCCCGTTGTGGAAACCTGCGCTGGAAGTTGTGGACACGTAAGTGTAAGGGTCCAAGAATCTTTTTCAGGGCTACTTGGTTTCCATGTTTCCTTTCCGGGCACACGGGGTAAATTGATTTGTGGGCACATTGTGTCCACTCGAATCAAGTCGCCCTGTCCAGCAACATGGAAACCACCTGAGGGTGCAAGGGGGTGTCGTGGAAGGTCTTGTTCTGGCACCTCGTCTGGCTCATTTGTTTAGCGGTTTAACCCAGAAGCTAGGGGCTGGTACCAGAGGCTCAGAATATAGGTTCATACATTCATGCAGACGGACGCACAAATCGTTGACCTTGATGGGAGTGCACACAAAGCACAAAGGCAAAACTGGAAGGTGGTTTCTGATAAGTTGTGACTGTGGGTTCCCATGGGTTGTTGGAAACATCCACGGCTGGCTGTCCTGGCTGAGTGTGGCTACGCGTCTCTTGCGGAAACGGATGGTGTCCTTGACCAGAACTCTACTGACCACGGCCGTGGGGAATGACCACTTCTATGATACAACAGAAAGGGTTTCCCAAAGACTAAATTGTTCATGGAAAGGGGGATTCCCTTGTATCGCAGAAGTGGGGATACACCCCTTGATCCCACAACCCTGTTACTGACGTAATTGGGCGCGCCTGTTTTGACGGCACCAGCTTTTAGGGTGGTGTACATTGACATAGGAGCCCCATCCCCGAGTCCGTCTTTGACCCCCAGAAACACATGAAGCAGTGCCTTCCCTTGAGTTGAGCAAACCCATCATTTTGCAAAAGTCTAAAGGTCAGAGAAAGGACACACGCCCCCTTCGAAGGTGTGTGCTGTGTGAGCTTTCCAGACTCTTCTTTGGGGCAAGGGAAGGCAGGCAGCGTGTGCCACCCCGGAGGAACTCCTGCACCTGTTGCTCCACTTGCCTGAGGAGCTACCAAAAACTGCGGGATCTGAGTTGCTTTTCTTTTTCGCTTAAGACCGTCCTGAAAAGGTAGACCGCTTGTAGATGCATGAAAGGAAGAAGGGCCTTCCAAGCTTTGCGGCAGAATGTTCTAGAAATCTTCCGAAGGGGGTGCGGCCTGTGGTTTTCCCACAGAAGTTAGAGCCAATTAGGTTGCATCTCAACTTGTCGAGTAAGGCGGGGTATTTTGGGTAGACCTTTGTTTGCGGGGACAATTCAATGGAACGAAGTTCGGACCTTTCAGAAGGGGGCCCTTAGGCTATTAGGTGCCCGACAAGTGCCCGGATGCAGACCCTGTTTCCCCTATGGGATGTCGAAGTCCTGCGCTTTTTGTGTTGGGGGGGGTGGTTCCCTGGCTTTGGGGTCAAAAATCGGTCGGGGGGGGAGTCGGAAAAACCCAGGGGCTGGAAGGGGAGAGGTCCTCCAGCCATTCACGAGAGAGCGCACGGACGGCCGCCGCGGATGTCGGTGGGTTTTTTGTTGCCAGGAGGAGGCCGGGGAGCTCAGCAGGTCTCTGGACTCTGGACGGCTCCCTTTTTGAACCTGGGCGCGTCCTTTTTTTGGGGCACACTCTTTTTGGTATGAAGACCATCTTTCTAGTGTCTTTTTCTGTGGGGACCCTGCAAAAAAAAACAAAAGAGGAACCAACACAACAATCAACAGCAACCAATGGCTTTTTGTTTCCTTTTGGTTTCCCCTGAAACATCACGATTTTTCACAAACAAGGGTACCCTCAAAAAAGGCAGACCCAGCTTCAAAAGAGGGTGTCCTTTGGGTGGGTGGTGTTTCAGGGGAAATATGGAGATCCTGTTATTGGATGCCCAGCTGCCTCAGGACTAAGAAGGCAATTCCAAGCGGACATTTGACACGCGACCAATCATACCCGACTCATCAAGAAGCGAAGGTGATTTTCCCGGGATCCCTGAAAAGGACATTTTGCCAGAGCATGTAGGACATGTTGGGCTCCGCGCTTAGTTTAATGTTGGCTTTCTTGTCAGACGATCCAACAACAGCTCCTTTTTGGAGAATTTGTATTTGAAAGGGTTGTCAAGGGCATGGTAAGGACCTTCTGGCGGAGAATCGCACTTTGCTTTGCTTTCCAGCTGTCCGCTGTCCGTTTTTCGCAACATTTCGGCTCCAGTGAGGCTCTTTTGCCTCTTCCATCGCGTTCACTGTGAGCAAATCTCTCCGGACAGCGGGCTCGGCACAGAGCCGCCATGGAGAAGCCGGGTTCTCGAAAGGGGGGGCTTTAGTCATCCGAGTAGGGGGGGCCTTGTGTGTGAGACAGACCCCCGTGACCGGGCCAAGGATGGTTGGAGCTGGATGCCTGTAAGTTGGCATGTGTTTGTTTGAAGTGTCCCTTGTGGGATGATTCCTTTTCGGGTTGCTCAAAAGGGAGGGAAACTTGCCAGGAATGGCAACCATTTCCTTGACGTCCCAGGAGCAAACGAGCAAATGGAGGACCAGCCAAGAATAGGAATCGGTGTGGCACCCTTTGGCGTAGGAGTGAAGTGCTGACAGCTGCGGGCTCTGGGTTTCCCTCACGTGAGGTGTGATCAGCGTGCCCGAAGCATGGAGAGGGAGTCCGAGAGGACCCGGCGGGGGTTTCGGTTTTGGGCGGGTTCTCCCACATCCCTCGGAAGGGGGACGTTCTGTACACGAAAGAGGGTAATCCCGTGCACAGTCTGGCAGCCGTGCTTTCTACTTACTTGGCCTACGCCCCAGACCGTCCCAGCGAATGTGTTGGGGTTGTAGCGGGACGCGGTTTGCAGAAGGCCACTTAGTTGCTTTTCTTACCGTTTGAACGTGTTTCATGGAACATACCGACTCATGTACAACACAGTGTTCGCGGCGCGTGTGTGTCGTATGGACGCTCACACATCATCAGTGAGCAATCAGTACCCTCAGCTGACATGCATAGCAGGGTGTCGCTGCGGTCAGCAACTATGGCTATCACGACCCGCCAAACCATGGTTCTCAGTCCCCAAATAGCATGAGCAACTGTAACCATGGCTGCTAACGACTTCCTCTCTACCAACAACCACGGGCGTGGACAGGAGGTGTAACTAGTTTTCAAACGCCCTCTTGTCAGCTTCCATTGAAGGGATTTTCAGGCTTGGAGTGGAGGTTTTCTACCACTGAAACAAGGGCTATATACTGCCCTGCCAGCTGGTCTTGGTGGCAAAGCATGCATGCTCCCGCTCCACGAGTGCCCGATCTGGAACAGCTTCCTGCACACCCGCACGCAACCCCGCGCCCGCGCCGCGGGGTTGCAGGCAGCCCATGAAGCAAGGTGATCTCGGAGAGAAGAAGGAGCAGAGGCGGGAGGGGACCCGGCAACCTAAGATTCACTGGCTTGTGCATGGAAGGGAGCCGGACTTGCTGTACCCAAGCTTGACTTTCATGAGGGAGCTGAGGAGCTACCAGTTGCGTAGGGACATCGTAATTAGTTCAGCTCCCGCAGAAAGGATGCTTCCAGCCTTCGAATCTCGACCGAACTTCTTAAAGCCGTGATTTTTTTGAGAAATCGCAGGGCCATGGATTTTCCACCTTCGGAAATCTCCTAACCCCGGTCTGGTGGAGATTCATTTTTGGGGGTTCATTGCTTGAGGGGACCCCCGAACCCGAGCTGCAAGATGCAAGGCTTATCTGGGGGTTTTACTGAGAGTTTCGAACCACTTAAAGTGAGTAACAATTACTTAGCACGCGGAACCCCGATTTGTTTGTGCTTGGGTCTGCCAATTGATTGTTACTCACTACTGTTGATGGAGGACATCCATTTTCGCACCGTTGGTACTTGCGTTGGGGAGTCGCCTCGTTCCGTTGAGCTTCCGAGCGCGAGGCTCGCGCGAGACTCGCTGGTTTTTTCGTCCCGCAGCTTCCCTCCCCGAGCGCTGAGGCAACGGCAGGCCTGCAGCCGTAGCCGCAGCGCCGCCCGTCAGGGCGAAAGCGGCGGGGCGGGCGATCAGCAGGCGCTCGGTGGGCGAAGTGATTTGCCGCTGGTAGTACTGTGGATGGACAACAATTCTGCACCCTGTAAGAAACCCTGGAATGCTGATTTCCCCGTAAATGCACATGAACACTGGTTTTCCATGGCTTCCAAGTGGTGCAGGATTTCGTCCATCCACAGTATTTATGAGATTTGGTAGTTCTATAGCTAGTGGGCGACAAACTTTTTCACGAAAAGGGGAGCAAAGGAGTTGCCAGGAGTTCTGCAAGGACATGGTAGCCTGAAGGAAGTTTGCCTTTGGTTGCCCTGAAGCCCAATCAAACAGAGGTTCCCGAACAAAAAGCGCCCGCCAGAAGGATTGCGACGTTTTGGCAGGATTTGTTTACTTTTCATCAGCGTTGTGGAGTTTTCTCAACACGGTAATGTTTATTGTGGGAGCATCGTTGGAACATGGGCGGTGAGCAACTCATGTTGTTTGAAAAGATCCCTTGAATCGGAAGCCTGACGCCGCTTGACCCTTTCGCAGGTTGGGCGCCCCAACATAGCGCCTGAGGGGAGAGGGAGGGGAGGGAAATGGCCCATGGAAACGTCAAAAGTGGCTGGTCGGAGGTGAACCCCTGTCTAAGGGCCCCCAATGTTGCGATTCATGTGGCTTTTCGCCAGGTACGAAGCCAGAGCCAGAATCCCACAGGGCGGCGGCGACACCGGCAGCATCGCCGGAGGTACGTGCGTCGCTTGGATTCAATCAGTTGGGCGAGTGGGAAAGGGCAGGGTTCCAGGTTTGACAACTTGACTCAGACTTTCGGGTCTTCAGATTGGCTGGAAGTGGGTGTGACTACCCTTTCCGCGGGCTCGAGATTTGAACAATTTTCACAAACCCCGCCCATAGAGAACATGGAGATTCCGTGGTTTGCGTCTCTGGTGCACTCTCCGCAAGACGCAGAGGGAGGATGCCGAGTCGGTGCGGCAGAAATGGCAACGCCCGATCCGCCCTGTTGATGTCGGAGTGGAAATTGAGGAGCCGCTTTGGCAAGAAGCCTCAGTGATGTGCGGTTTGCATTTGTTTCTGCATAAGGTGTACAGACGCAAAAGGTCCGCAGCCTTAAGTCTGAGAACCTTTGAAGGTGGGAACGTACCAAGATGGGCCTCCGAGGTTTTGGTGGAAGCCGAGCACTCGTTTGTTTGTTTTTTGGGCGCAAATTCCCAGCAGTCGGCCGCAAGGCCAAAGTGAACTCTTGAAACCTCTGGATCTGATTCGGCGCAACGACGCGAAGCTTGGGAAGCTTGGCGTTGGGATTGTGGGCGGGTAGGATAGGGGGGGGGGGTAGGTTGCAGGGAGTCTCGGAGTTCTGCGGTTTGGAGGGAGAGTGGGTTCAGCGGTTTGGAACCCAGAGCTCGGAAGGGCTCCAAATCCGCTCGCATCTAGGAGTGAGATGTCAGGAGCTTGGCTAAGGCGATTTCCAACTAAAAGCTGGCCGTTGCTGGTGCCGCTAGACTTGCGGCAAGCCGCTTTGGCGGGGTTTTTCTCCAGCCCCAAAAATTTGGCAACAGTAGATAACCCTACAAGTTTTATGCGTCTGAGCTTGTTCCGCTTGCCAAGGAGCTGGGTTGTCTCCTCACGCCCTTTTATTTTTGCCAGACGGAGCCAGTGACAAAAGGCATCTCAATGTGGAGGTGATGCGACGCCTCAAATGAGATGACCGCAGCTCCTCTAAGATTCGTGGGGTTTGGAGGGCCCGATTTTTCAGCTGAAGACAATCAACTGCAATAAGACTTGTTAGCAACTGGACATTCCTCGTTTGCTCTTCATATCTTCGTTCCTGATGTGTGGCCGCCTTGGAATGCGATTGTTCTCAGAGTCATGTTAATGTTCATTTGGGGGTGCATTCATTTGGATGTTTGGTTGCTTTAGTGTGAGCTTGGCAGCTGCCGGCAAAAAGGTGGACCACTCTTGGCCGACGGCGGGGCGCTAATTGGCCGATGTGCCGCAGAAGCTCCGATGATCTGTGCTTCGTGCGCGTCTTCGTGCTTCGTGCTTCGTGTGGGGTGGAGCTCGGGGGTCCACGCCGATCCGGCGAGCTCGGACGACTTTATGGTTTGGTTTGTTTCGGTTCCTTTCCGCGCACGTGAACCGCGTGAGCCGCAACTGAAGGAACGCTCCGGCTTTGACCCCCGCTTCTTTGGCCAGTTGCTTCAGGGCCACCCCTCAGACAGGACTTGGTGGGCTTCACACCGGGATGCAGAGACTTGCTCAGATCTTAAGTCGGATGGGGCCATTTCCACATCTTGCGAAGCGTTTCGTTTCTGTCAGCTTCTTGGGTTCGAGGGCGAAATCCAAACTCCAACTCCTCCAAAATCGGAGGAGTGGTGGATCGATCCGCGCGCTGAGGCCAGGTGTCCCGCTGCCCGAGTCCGCACCGCTGCCGCCCGGAGGACTACGCGTTGCGCCGCAGCGGCATCGCTGCGGCGGTGGCGGAGGTCCCGACGGAGCTGCGCGAGGGGGAAGGAGGGGAAGGAGGGGGGGGGGGGAGGCAAGCGTCTATTTTGGTCTGTTATTTTATTTGTATTTTGGTTGGTGTTTGTGTTTTGCATTTTTTAAAAGGTCCTTTGTCAATTGCGCTAGACTTTCTAAGTAGTTTGGCCCTTAGTGATAGTCGCAGTGGTCGAACCTTGACCTTCCCCACAAAGAATGAGGCAAGGGGGGGAGGGGCGTGTCCCCTTACATACACATAGAACTCTAAATTCAGGTTGGTTAGATACCCTTGCTGGGTGCTGCTGACTGCACACTGAAACAAGATGCGAACAGAGCCACTTCTAAGGAAACTGTGTCAAAAGAGCTGTCTCAAAAGAAGGGGCAGCCTACAGGGGGTGTTGCTTCATATCTGCAGTTGCGATAGCGCGAGCGGGAGTTCAAAGAAAACGGTTCCCCAAGAAAATTCCCCCCACCGTCTGCTTCAAACACGCCAGGACAAGGATGAGATGCTTGAAAGTGTGAGCCTGCGCGCGAAATCCTGTGCAAATCCCTGTGCAAAGGCGATCCCTTCGTTCTGTCTCATTTTCTCGCTTTTAAAGACTCAATCCTGGGGGCGCACAGATGGCCCCCTGAATCCTCGGGGAAAAAGAAAGGAAGCAATGAGTCGCCACGCTTTTGGAGGTCCCTCGCGCCCTCGCATGGCCCGGTTTTCCAGAGACTCCACCTTGCCTATGTCGGATACTGAGTTTTCCTTACCGGGCCTCTTTTCAATCAGACTTGAACCCACAAGTTCAGGGGATGTGATAGCAATAAATAAGTATCATCAGGCGGTTGTACTCGGCATGGTGCCGAATAAATCCGATCTTCGGCCTCAGCCCAAATGGCTTGCAGCTTCCTGGACTTTCCCAATAGATGGACAGGCGATTTTCGCGCCACCGATCGGCCATCGCCTGACTTGCACGCGCCACGTCGACCTTGAAACTGCGGTTGCGGCACCTCAAAAGTTGGTCGGGGCTGCTCGGGGCTCGGGGAGTCGAGGGCCCGATGGGTTGAGAAGGGGAGCCCGTTTGGACACCATTTCATCAAGCAACGGGCTTCCTGGTTCAACAAGAAGTTGCTATGTCTCAGGATGCAACTCACCATCTTGGCACATTTCTGCGGGGCCCTGGAGGACTCTGTGAATGCCCCAAACAAATCCCCCTCCAAAAGAAACGGTCGTCAAAAATTCGGCGACCGCACTTGCCGAGGGTTTGCAACGTCACACATGACGAAGTTTCTTTTTTGCACCCTTCATTGCGTCATTGTGGCTCACTAAGCATTGGCGATGAGCATGGTTCTCTGGTTTGGTGTCAAGCTTCTGTCAACCCCCCCCCCCACCCCAACAAAAGAAACCACAGCGATCCCCGTTTAGCAAAAGTGTCCAACACCTTTCTGGGTGTTCTTGAGCCCCAGACACTGGCGGAGCCGAGCTGACCTCAGCTGAAACCCAAGGCCGAGCCGAGCCCGCCCTTCCGGCTTCTGGACGACGCAGCGTGGGCCTTTGCCAGGACTGCTTTCCCCTCCAGTCCGAAAATGGGTACCCTCCCACCAAGTAACTATGGAAGTGCAAAAAGTTGCCCTTGCCAAGAGAAAAGTGGGGCTTCTAGAGGGGTCTGTGCAAAGTGGGATAAAGTGGGCACCCTCCAAAAGAGGCACAAAGTGGGTACCCTCCAAAAGTGGGTGAGATGGTTTCCTTTGAACAATTGAGCCTTGCTTTCATCATTCCAGGGATTCTTGGGTGGTGCAGGATTTCCGTCCATCCGCAGTATTACTAAACAGCCCAATCCTCCCCAACCATCCTGTGATTGGACAAAGTTCTGTTCCTAACACAACTCTGGAATGATTCGACTCCCCACGGTAACCACCAACAAACGTTCTGGTTTCAACCATGGTTTCATTTCGTGGATCTCGCGTACCCTTCCACAGTCCATTCACTTAAACCATCTCACCAATTCACGTGGGACCTGGCGTTCGGGCAGCGGTCCCTTTGAAATCATGCCCATGATTGTAAAGGAACACGGTCCAAGCTGCCCCCCGAAACGTCGAACGGGCCATAGGGCATAACCTATGGCTCCATTTTGGGGTGGATGAACATCCATTTGCCGCCTATCTTGACGTTCACCAGGGGTGCAGGGTGATATGACCCACAGCCAACGCTTACCGCGCTCTTCCTGGGGCTGAGGCCCAGCACATCCACAGCCTCACGGCGCCACCCGCGCGCCCGCGCAGGGCTCCCGAGAGGAGTTCGGGGTTTGGGGTTTGGGGGATCCCGACACCGACCAAGCCTCGCGGGCCTCGAGGTTCCGGACTTCGCCTCAGTTTTGGGGTTTGGGCCATGAACACCCGAAAGAGGTTGGAGCTGAAAACGGAAGGTGAGCCTGTGACGAGGGCTTTGCTCCGACAAGGTGAGCCTGCTGTGTCTATTTGGATTTGACCAAGTTCCGGAAAGCTCGGGCAAAGCCATAGAAGCCACATGAAAGTCAGTGGCAAATGGCGGGCCTCTTTTCAGATTGGGTGTGTCTTTTTTTAGGACTCGGACCCCCCCAAAAAAAAAACAAAGGAAGAAGAAGAAGAAAAACAAAACAAGAGGCTGGTTTCCTCTTGGTTCCCCTTCAAAACCAAAAAATGTGTGTATATATATATATATACACATGTACACACAATAAACACGGAAACCCTCTTAAACGGGACGCCCGCCATGAATCAATTGGGTGCCCATTTGGGTGCGTCCTTGTTTGATTTGTGAGGGCCGCCCTCCCCTCTTTTTGATGCCAAAGAAAACCCAAAACAAAGACCGCCATTTGGGGGGTCCCTAAAACGACACGCACCCATTTTTCACAAAGCCTCCTAACCCCGAACCTTAATTCTCTTAACCATGAAACCCTAATACTCCTAGCCCCGAAATGCAATCCTCCCCATTTTTGGAGTCGCGTGGTCGTTCTCGGCGCTTGGACCCCGTGCCCGGGTTCCAGCGCGGGCTCGAGGCCTGCCGTTCGGGCTGCGCCTCAGCCAGGAGGAGGAGGACGCAGGGAGGGCCGAAGAGCCCGCCCTTGTCTCGCATGATTTTTGCTTTGGGAAGTTCGATTCAATTGAAAGGGTTTCGTTTTCTTGGTGATTTGCGACCGACCCCGCGCTGTTGGCACTTCTCCTTTGCGTTTGGCAGCATACTTGTTGCCTGGAGGTGTGGAGGGCATGGGGTCGGTTGAACATGTGCTTGTTTTGCCGAATAACACTTGGGGTGTGGGATGCTCGAGCTCAAGTGCGGGAGCCTCGCCGGATCCCCGGGGCCATGAGCCATGGTGGTGGTGGTGGACTGCGGCAGCTGCATGCGCCGCGGCGGAAATTCCTGTTTGGCGTGCGTCTTGTGGATGGTATCATTCTCACTTGACCAAACGGAGAGAACCTCCATGTCTGGGGGTACCTGTATTTTGAGGCATCTGTCCAAGCCAACCTGCTTTGCACAGCAGCCCGCAAGCCAGCGTCAGAAATCGGCCTACATTTTTGAACAAGCGGGAAACCACAGAAACACATACAACACAAGTAAGCAACGCATTGTGTATATATAAGTATATGCAAAAGCCCGCGCACACACACACACACAGAGACTCAAACACAAACAAAGACGAACAAAACCACTCCTCCCAGCGCAGCTACGCCACACACACACACACACATAGACATTGAACGTGTAGGACACAACCCACAGAACACAGGCACACGCGCGCACACACACACACACACGCACACATGTGCACATACACACACAATCAGAAATCATCGATTGCAAATGACAAGCCGCCGGTCACAGATCACAATTTGCACGTTGCAATCAGAGAGAAAGAGAGAGAGAGAGAGAGACGGACGGACGGACGGACGGTCGGACGGAGCGAGAGAGAGGGAGAGAGTGAGCGAGAGAGGGAGAGAGTGAGCGAGAGAGCGAGGGAGCGATAGCGAGAGAGAGGCAGGCAGGCAGGCAGGCAGACAGACAGACAGACAGACGTAAGATAGTTAGATTCAGATAGATAGAGAGAGAGAGAGGCCTGTTGGTTTGCCTGTTTCCCGAAAACTGGCAGTGTCTTTTTGGTTTCCCTTGAAAGCAACCCTTTCCAAGGTAATGCACGGCATTGAATAAGCATGAGGTATCTTAATTTGATACTGTGAATGGACAAATTCCTGCACTGGTAGGTGGTTCATAGATATAAGGATTCATCCATCCCAACTGGTGCGAAGTGGGTTTTGTCCATTCACTGTATTCCATTCAAATGCGCCCTAGTACCAGGATATCCTGAATTGGTGATTTAATTGGACGGTTTTTTTGGGGGTGGGGTGGGGGGGGGGGGGGGTTGGACCTGGTTCTTGAGCAGGGGAATCGCCCCCTAGCATCCCTAGCCTCCAAAACACCAATGTCAAATCACCAACTGAGGGTCAGCTGAGACATGGGGTGTGTCTTTTTTTGTTCGGGGGTTGGTTTACAGGACACCCGAAAGGCAAACCACCATTCTGGCACAAAGGGCGGGGGGGTGTCACCTAGGAAGCACACCCAAGGCCTCTGCCCATGTTGACCATCCAAGCACTCCTTCGACATCCCAGATGAATCTGAGGTGCAAGGCCGGCTTCGCCGGGGACGCGGCGCCCCGCGCCGTTTTCCCCTCCGTGGTGGAGCGGCCCCGGCCGGGGGTCATGGCAGGCGCCGGGAAGCGGGGGGGGCAGGTGGGAGGATTCAGCGGCGTGCTTTTGGTTCAAAGCTCCAACATTGGAGCGTGTCTTTTTCTAGGGCCTCCCCCCCTCCCCCCTCCCCCCCGGCCCCAAAAATAGCGGCTGTCCTTTTGGGTTCGCAAAACCAACATCGGCACCGGGTCATAGGTCGTGGTGAACCCAAACCTGGCTCGCGCCTTGCAGCTTGTAGCTCGTGCAGATGGTGCTCAACCATTGTGGCCGGCTGTTTGGCGGAGTGTTGAGCTATGCTTTTTGGAGGAAGGGGTTCGGAGAATGGGCGAATGTGCTGCTTTTGGTTCGGTTTTGGCCTAGACTTTGGTTTCTTCTTTTGGCTCTGGTTTGCTAACATCCGGGGTTGTGGAGTTTTCTTTGTTAGTGTGTTTTGTTCACGTGTTGTTTCTTCATGTGGCAAAACGGCCGAATGGCCGTTTGGCTCAAGTTTTCAACCCCCCGTCAGTTTAGCTCTGGCACCACGTGCGGACGCCATACAACGGCAGCCGCCCACATCACCGGGAAAAGGTCTCGGTGCTGGGGGCAGTTGGTTGTGGGAGGTATCCGGTGGTGCGGCAGGGTTTGCTGGGCTTGGTTGAGTACTTATACTTCTTCAACTTGATTCCCAACTTCCCCAAACTTCTCTTTACCAACCGTCACTTCCTCAACCCGGTCATCATCCACAGCTTCACCCGAGTTGTGATTCCGGGTGCTTTGGGTACATTGTGATCTTCTTTGTACTCATTTGCTTCCCTGGGCTACTTCGTGTTCGCCCAAAACCGCAGGTTATCGCCCACCATGGGAACCACCATGCCCGCACCGCCACTGACCCAGCCATCAACCGACCAGTTGCCGATTCCCCTCCACGGTAGGCGTCCCCGGCGGGAATTGAACCACAGACCCGGCGCCACAAAGATGGTCGAGGACAACGCCTCTCCCATTACCACGGGTTATCAGCCGTACCAGCTAGAAGCTGGGGCTGGTGATCCGGTTGCGGGACGTGACCCGCTACCTGCTCCCATCGCCTACTTGTACGAGCAATGGCGTCCCCCGGAGCTTCACATCGTGGGCCGGGCTTCGTGGACGACGAGGCCAACGCCCTTCGCGGCAACGCCGCGCCTGCTGCCCCCGGCTTAGACAGCCGGCTGTGGCCCATTCCCCCGATGGTGGGCGCAGAGCCCAATCCCGGGGTGATCACGGACGATTGGATCCTTTCTCAGGTGTGTTTGATGAGGATGCGGAGGCCCCTATCCCGGCGGCAGTGCTTCAGATCGAGGACGGACCCCCTCTAGAAGAGGCTGAGGTTCCTCCAAATCAGGTGCCCTCATCGATTTCGCCTACTGTTCCGTTCGTGGCGCTCCAGATCGAGGACCGGGCTGTCCATCATGCTGCTCATCCGGAGCCGGCTCAATCATGGTCCCTTACATGGGATCAGTTTGACCAGCTCCTCGGCAGTGGATCGCAGGCTACACCGCCTGATTTCGGTCGGCTCGACTTTAACTCGGGTGCCCCCATATCGGTTGGGAATCTGGATTTTCAATCCCTTTTTGATGCTGATTGGAGGTCTCAGCCTTCCCGAATTGACAGATCTTTTGATGCCCTGCCTACGCATGAGCCTACTCAGGGTTTTCCTCATGATGGAGAAAATGACCCCATTGAAGATTTCTCCCCTTCTCATGTTGCAGGTTCGGCCCAACCCGAGGTGGGCAAACGGGCGATTGAGGATTGGCCGCAAATAGCTGGCCTTCCTCCCGTCTCAGGTTCATCCGACATTGACATCATTCACGATCACCCCAGTCCGGCGGATATGGACTTCATCCCTGATGCAGTATCATCTCACCTGTCAGGTACCCGCGACCGGAATGCGGACCGCTACAACGCTGGTCCGAATCCACCGCTTTCCTCAGGTACCCGAGGTCGGGATGCGAACCGCTACAACGCGGGCTCAAATCCGCCAAATCGGGCATCAGGTACTAATCGATCGGATGCGGGCCGCGAAACAGCAGGCCCAAATCCTTCCTCCACTTCGTCAAGAAGCCATGCCGGTCTCTTTGCGGCGTTCAATCGGCATCAGACTCGAAAAGAGTCCGCCCCCGACGTCATCGACCTCGAGGAGCAGTCCAGCCACCGTACCAGCGATGGATCCGAGCAGGATACACCTGGTATTGGCTCTACTCCCTTCGACCTCCTCGACATCCCCTTCCATCAGCCTCCCAGGAGAGGAAATGAAGATGATGAAACCATCCCTGGGATCCTTGATGTAATCGATGAGGCCGAGGTCACACCAGAGAGACGAACGACATCGCTCCCGCCGAGCCGCGTTGCCAAAGTACTTTCCCCTAAGCCACTCAATGGTGACGTTGCTCAAAGGCTCGATCTCACTCAACCTGATCCAGATCAAGCTCAACTTCGCGGATCATCATCATTTGATAACGTGTCGGGACAAACCGGCACTGACTCACGAGCCACAAAGAGGAGCTCTGAGTCACCTGAGAGACGTGAAGCTGCTCTGCGATTGCGATCTAATCCCCCAGCTCATCACGATCCTATTGACGTTCCTATCCACTCTGCGGGGTCTGGGCTCAGCTCCAATGCCCCGATGTCTGAGAAGGAGACTGATGACGGGATTAACTCTACGCCCAGGAACCGGAGACCTGGACTTAGCACTGTTGCTCCCTGGACATGGAGGGCTTCCTTCAAATCAACCGGTCAACAACTCCCTCGTCCCCGCATTCTTTCAAATCGGAACTCCGGGCTGCACTCCCGACAGGGAAGAAAATAGGCGCGGAGATCATGACGCTGATAGTCGTCCTGCTCCGTCTGCTTCCACAAGTGGCGGCCATCCTGTTGCATCTGAGCTTCAACGACTGCTTCTCGCGATCCACAACGAGGTCAAGGGGTGCAAGGCCGAAATCCAGGGATGCAGAACTGAGATTCGTTCATGTAGGGATGATATCAACGCTTGCGTCGGTGAGATCAAGAAGATCAATAACCGTGTTGACGCCTTCGAGAAGAAGGTTGAATCATCTTTCTCTGCCGTTGCCGGAACTCTCTCAAAACACGAGGCCAAGTTCCGTGATTTCCACGAGTGGGTCGCCCGAAGCGAGAAGGAGATGAATGAGCGTTTCAAGATGTATGATGAGAGGTCTGACTCGATCGTCATATCCGCTGCTGAACTTCGCGAGCAGGCCGAATCACTTGAGAACGTCAAGGTCCAGCTCCTTAGGTTCTCTGAGATCGGGGCCCTTGAGGCTGAGGTTCGGAAAATCAAGGACGAAGTTGAGGCGAACTCTCGCAGTGTCATCGACATTGAGGGAACCATCTCGAGGGAAAGAACCATCCGTGGGAACGTCGAGACATATATCCAGCAGCTCGTTCCTGCGACCGACCTGAAGCAGTTCAGTGATAGGATGTCCGGAGCCCTCAATGAGAACTCACAGAAGCAGGAAGAGTTCAAGCTTCAATTGTCCCGTATTGCTAGGTGCGTCAAGGACCTTCATGACAAAAGCTTAGGTCCCAATCCGAGGGACATGCAAGAGCAGTTTATGAAGCTTGTGCTGAGGGTCAATGAAATCAACATGCAGATCGCTGAGTTGAGGGAGCAACCTCTTGCTGCCTGCGGATCTTCAGGTGCTGGCGCTTCTTCGACCGCCGGAACGGGACCATGGGAGAAATCTGGAGACACTGATCCCTTAACCCAGGGAAGGGCTCCTAGAGATTCTCCTCCTCGTGATGCTCGCACCGTCAGCTCGGCGAGGCCTCCTCCACCTCCACCTCCTTCAGGGCCACCCCCACCGTCACCATCAGCCCCCATCTTCGGCAGGGATCCCTCTAGAACGAGGGCCATTGCTCGGGCTGCCGGCGCTGCCCCTGATAACCGGGCCAGGTGTGCTCATGAGGAGCCCGGGCATCCACAGCATCGGGAACCTCGCTATCCATGCCGAAGCTGCGGCAAGTCAGTCTGCGAAGACTGCTTTGACCATGATTGTAACTCGTGTTTCAAGTGCAGCGATCAGTTTCCTAGATGCCGCGCATGCAGAGGAAGAGGGGGGAGACACGGACTTGTGAGGTGTCTCATATGCAAGGACGAGTACTGCGATCAACACATCGCTTCACCTGACGATGTGCGCCGTTTTGGATCGAATGTTCGACCTATTTGCCTCGGTTGTCTGAGAGCTGATCCCGACGGGAAAACTAAGCATCGCGGTCCCAGTGCGGGGCCTGGAGGACCTGATTGCATTCCTGATCATAATCAGCGGGATGGCACTGCTCCTGATCCTGGATCCGGGCCATCACGTGGAGATCCGTCACATCGGAGTCCTGAACCGCACCAAGGGAACTCTGGTTTCTGTTCCCACGCCGGAGCTGCCGGGCCAATGCCACCAAGGGCAATGTCTTCGCCCGTAGTCGGACGAGCAGTTCCGAGGGGGACCATCAACACGTATCCCGGATGTTCCCCTACAGGGGGGATTTTCACCGGTCAGGTTGAGCATGGAACGTCTCAGGGAGTCATTCGCGGGAGGTACGGACCTGACGCTGCTGTGACAAATCAGCAGAATCCACAGCCTCACCACGGAGTACAGGATAACTCTGGCGGGCCAACTGGTTTCTCTCTTCCACCAGGACTCGGTAAGGGTGTGCATGGCGTCGGTGGCGTCGGCGGTATTGGAGCTCCCGATCTTCGCCGATCTTCCGCTGAGGAGAGGGTCTGCCCTCGATGCAACATAAATGTCAAGACCAGCATCCCCGGGACACCTCCATGCTTCCAAACTTGTTCGTTGTGCCGCACTTCTCTGTGTGCCGCGTGCTGCCCGCCATCGTCCGGGAGTTGCTCTCTTTGTGCCATATCCATTGGCAGAGACGGCATTCTACCTCCCCACGTTTTTGGGCAGGCTACTCGACCGCCCTTATCTTCGTTGCCATCTGAGGCGAACAAGTGCGCCAACATAGAGCTCGAAAAAGAGCCTGCACCGCATGAGTTGCGAGACTGGATCATTTCCACGAGAGAAATCGTGAGCAACGCATTCAGCTATGACTCGCCATATGCCATGTCTTGGGTCATGAGTGTCGAGAACGCCAGCGCAATAGAGGAACTTGATGAGGAGTGCCTCTACCCGATCCTTGACAATAGGTTCAATGCTGCACTGAGAAAGTGCATCACATCGAAACCTATAGTTGCCAAGATCAGCAGGCTGACTGAAGAGGCTCAGGTAAAAAGGGGGACGAGGCTGAAAAGCCGCATGAAGTCGGGAGCCAGTCTATCCGTACAAATGAACTTCTTCGCCTATCCCTCGGCAGAGCTGCCGGGTCTGGCGAGCCTCAGCTTGAGAAATTCCTTGATAAATGGGAAGGACTCCTGGGCGGAATCACCGCACCGATTGATCACCATGTTCTTCAGCATGTTTTCTTTGAGCAAGTTCGACACTCACCATGCTTGATGCCTGACGTGCAACACTGGGATCGTAATCCAGACGTGCAAAATTACGACTGGATCATGAGGGCCGCTCGTAACGCTGTATCGAGGTGGAGGACGAGGTACAATGTCTCTGAGATAAAGGATCGAATGTACTCCCGATCTCCACATGCTGATCGCAACCCGAATGCCGCCGCTCCTGGGGTGCGCCGTCCTTCGCCGTTTGGGGATACTCGCAAGACAGGGGACGCGAGATCAAGTGATCGTGATCGCGGAAAGACGCGATCTGATGACCCCAGGCGGAATAGCAGGGAGCGCCCTTCTCCAGGAAGAGATCGCCGCCATGAGCATCCTGCCACCCCTGGAGTTTGTCATGATTGGCAGAAGGGGCAATGTAGGCGCGGTTCTGACTGCCGTTTTGCGCACCATGAGGAGAAACCGAAATCTCCCCGCGATGACGACGGTCCCATATACCCTGGGTACTGCAGAGAGTGGCTAAACGTCGGCAAATGCACGCGTCCGAAGTGCACGTACAAGCATGAGAAGCCCCCTCCTGACCTAGCTCCGCTTCCCAGGAAGCCCGGTGCCCCTGCTACTGAGCAGGGGGGTGATTCGTCGAATCCCTATCCTGATGGGCGAGTTGACAGTCCCGCACCTGGGGTTGACGAGGGTTTCTGAGAGGGGCGGGCCGTTACCCACAGGCCTCGCCGGGAATATCTATCGCATGCCCAGCGACCAAATGCGAATCTGGTGGTCTAACGGGCCCTTTCTGACAGGACACCCGGCCGCTCTGTGGTCTAGAGCCGATCACCGGGCTTGCATGTTTCAGGGACCCACTGGTGGAGGCCCCGAGTTACAGCATGTGGTGTGGAGACGTACCGTTTCCATCCCCGACGGACGGGTTATCCAGGACCTTCCAATCACCTCTCACACTTCGCGGAATAGGATGTTCTGCCCTATCGGTTTTACCGGCGACGTGAAAACTACTTTTTGGTCATACACTGATCCTGTTAAGCGTGCCGCGTGGAATGCCTCTATGCGTCCGAACGTCTACAACGACGATCGCAGCCCGACAGTTCAGATCAATGACTCCGCCATGATTGAGTATATCGTCGTTTCCGATAACAACCTTATGAAGCAGATTTCTCATGTTTCTCAGAAATCCAGGAATCCATCATATACTCACTCCGGGGAGTTCAAGAACGCTTCAAAGATCACCATTGAACGGCAAAGTGAGAAGGCCATTCTCCGCGCACTCTCCATGCAGGAGCAGGTCGCCATTGATCAGGAGGGCGAATACCTCGAATCCAAACCGATTCGACGGCGCATGATGTATAGAGCATCGCGCATGTCCTCCACTCCATCCGCTCCTGGGCACGAACGATCGATCCGATGGCTTGCTGATACAGGCTGCCCCATCGACCTTGTTGGACTGAACGAACTTAGTGCCGGAGAGCAGAGTCTGGTGAAGAAAACTGGACGTACCCATGCCCTGCAGACCGCCAACGGTACGGCGTCGACCCTCGGAAGCATTGCTGCTGATATGCAGGACATTGACGAGGTGATTGATGCCCACGTCATGCAGAACACGCCATCGCTCATCTCAATCGGCAAACGCTGTATGGAGCAAGGTTATACATTCACCTGGCCCGCAGGTGAGCTTCCCGTCCTTCAAGGACCTGATGGCAAGGAAATTGTGCTCGACGTGCTGAACAACGTCCCGTACTTGCCTGCCTCACGTTGTAACTTCAGTTCTCCGGTGACCGATCAGTACCCTGACATCCCTGCTGTTCCCGCTCCTTCTGCTCTTTCCGGGGATGTCATCCAAGGGGGAACAAAGGACATGCCTTCAGTGCCCGAAGACCCTGATCCTCCTGCCTCTGATCCAATTGAGGAAACCGTCGAACTTGAAGGCCACGGCCCTCTGCGTAGCGCCGAAGACTGGAGAGCTGACGCCTTGACCCTCCGCCATATGATGACTCATCTTCCCAAGAACCCTTTTTGCTCGCACTGCCAGCGTGCCAAGATGGAGAATGTTAGACTGTTCCGGAAGAAGGGCGCGGCTGGTCATGGAGCCGAAGACTTTGGCGACTTAGTCACCGCCGACACGATGGTTCTGCAAGGGCTACGAGACAGGGGCATCAACGGCGAGGCCGACGCCATCGTTTTCTATGATCTCGCCACTTCGTGGATTGATGTCATGCCTGTCATGAGCCGCTCTGATGCTAACACCGTTGACGCTTTCAACCGCTTCGCAGGGCCTCAAAATGACATCAAGATGATGCACACTGATCAAGCTAAAGAACTTGTCAGTGCTTGCAAAGAACTGCGCTGGATACATGAATGGTCTACTCCGGGGATGCCAAAGACCAACGGCATCATTGAAAACAAAGTCACATTAGTCCTTCATGGTGCACGTGTGCTTTTACGTCAAGCCGGGTTAGAAGCCCGATGGTGGCCCTACGCAACAAAGTATTTTGCCGTCGCTAGGAACATCGAGAATCGGGGAGGTGGAAGCGCGTGGTCTAAAAGACACGCCCCCCTTCCTTTTAACGGCAAGCTTCTTCCCTTCGGTTGCTTGGTTGATTTCTTCCCCGTCGCCCCCAAGCCGCGTCGAGTTGAAAAGGGGGGGATCAAAAACGCCCCCGAAGATCAAAATAAGCCTGCCGACGATGACTATTGGAGCAAAGACGAAGAGAACGAGTGTGTTATCCGTATACACCGGACACCCAGAAAGAAACTCTTCGATCCAAGGGGCTCCAACTGCCCAATCGACGTTGAATTCCTCGCTGACGAAACTCTCACCATCATTAAATATCTCAACGGTGAAAATGACTCTATTCAGTCAACCACGTGGAGAAACCTGAGTGATCCTAGAGATGATCAATCGCAAGATTGGATTGGCGAAACCTATTTTCAGGTCGACGTCCACGCTCTCGAGAAATGGGGCGAAACCTCAAAGGAAGACGCACCCCTTTCTGATGATGACTATGAACCCATGTCAGCAGAAGAAATCGAGGAAGCTCTGCGTGACTGTGACTACGACCCCCTCGCTGACTTCGCTGAAGAAGAATCTAGTATCGCTCCCGCTGTTCCCGGTGAAGAACACGGTCATTATAAGGCTCCCAAGTTCGCCCCTGTAGCCAAACCTGGTGTTTTCCTTGGTTATCGGTTCGAACCTGGAGGGAAATGGAAGGGCGACTACTATGTTGCTGACCTCGAGCACTTTCAGGCTGGAGTTGTTCGACCCAGTATCCACCAAGTGAAGCAGATCTACCACGATGCTGAAGAGCCGTTCGTTTTTCCTCTGCTAAAAGCATATGAGGCTCGTACCCGCGAAATTGCATCATATAAGCATGATCGCCTATCAAACCCTGATCACCTCAGCGGAAAAATTCTGCCCCGTGAAGACGAGTCCTTCAGCTTTGACGAGGGACGCTTTGACCATGGGGACGATGAGGATGATCGTCAAAATCGTCGACAGAATGCTGACTTCGACAATGTTCCTGAGTGGCATCGATACCATGTCAAGGCGAGAAAGGACTTCTTTGGAGACGACACCCGTCCTCTGCCTTCAGGGGGGCCGGTCCAAGCTGATCTCGACGACGTCAGGATCACTCATTGCAACTTCCTCGACTCCAGAGACGAGGTCTATCGCGACTCCCGTGATGTGTATGCCAGCGGCCATCGGGTTAGAACACACAAGTTCTGGACCGGGGTTACCATCCTCTTCGACAAGGGCTGCGCGCCCAAAAGGAGGCGTCCCTCTCCCAAGAAGCCGCTCTGCGAAGATGTGTTACCGGGAGGTAAGGAGGACATTGATTATCCTCAGTCCTCCAAACGCAAAGAACGGGACGGGGAAGCCCAACTCCATCTCGTCTGATGATTGGCGAGCCATGTCGCTCACCGCGCGAAGGATCTATGTCAGCACTGAGAGGGAGCTTGAGGTTGAGAAGTCTCGCTCCAAGCCTGGCGACGATCATCCTGGCGCGCCGGCCACCTCCAATAAATCACTCCTAATTGAATTTGCATGCGAAGCCGATTCCGCACTTTCCGCCACTATGTTCGAATCTGGTGGAGATGCCATTCGCGTGCACAAGGACTCCTTTGATATCCTTAAGGGCAAGGATGTTAGGAGGCTGATCGAGATCGTTAGGCAGAATCCTAAATGCGATCTTTGGTCTTCTATTCCCTGTGGACCTTGGAGTACTTGGCAATACGTCAACCTTTCTCAGTACGGACCCGAATTCGCCGCCGAGCTTAACGACGCTCGAAGACAGTCCCAAATCATGTTCGCGGCCTTCATTCGAGTTTCTCGTGAAGTGCGGAAGGGTGGTGGGCGAATTGCCTATGAATGGCCACGTCATTGCCTTGGATGGTCTCAACCCTTCATGAAAAAGTTTCTTGACGATCCTGAGATTCTCACTGTCAATATTGACGGATGCGACTTCGGAATGAAGGACAAGAACGGGACGCCCATCCGGAAGCAGTGGAGAATCGCCACGAACTCTCCCGACCTCGCCGCCGCGCTCGGGGGCCGAACGTGTCATCATGAAAAGGGGTTCGCGCACGCCAGGATTGAGGGGTCCCTCACTCCGCTCACTGCCCTCTATCCGAAGCAGATGTGCCAGACAATCATCAAATCCTGGTACAAAGGGAGGACTGAGAGATCTACGATTCCTGTCGCGGTCGCCGAGCCCAACAACCGCGCTGCATGGAAAAGAGACCCCCATGCACTCTACATCCATCCTCTTCGGGAAGGGGTCGCTGTCCCGAATCGCGGGACTCCTGAAAGTGTTGGTCTGGATTTTCAATCGGCCGATGATCACATAGTTCCCGCTGGCGACAAAGCCACCATCGGGACTGGCTTAGCCATCACCATTCCCGAGGGGGTCTACGGGAGAATAGCCCCCCGCTCTGGCCTTGCTGCCAAGCACATGATTGACATCGGTGCCGGCGTCATTGACCCCGACTATACCGGAGAGGTCAAGGTTGTAATCTTCAACCATTCGAACAGTGACTTCCTCATCAAGAAGGGAGACAAAATCGCGCAACTCATTCTTGAACGCGTCTCTATTCTTGAGCCCGTCATATGCGTGCAGAAGCCGCGTGCCACCGAAAGAGGGGGGCAAGGATTCGGTAGCACCGACAAAGGTGCCCCCGCTGCGTCTGCTACTTTCCCATCACATATGTGGTCCTCCACCGGAAACACCGAGTGGTTTGCCATGCCTCGTGGGGCCGATGGATCCGGCCACAGTCCATTCCTCGGGCTTCCTCCGTTTAGCGCCTGTGTCGCTCGCCCTGTGCCTCGAAAGGAGGCAAAGCTCGATCCCAAGGCCTTCGCCGCCCTAGAAAAGGAGTGGAAGAAGCTTAGGGATCTTGGCTGTTGGGACCAATCCAGGGTGCGTGAGTGGCGTGACGTCGCTGCTGAGGCAAAACGAGAAGGGACCAAAGTTCATGTCGGCCGTATCTTTGACATATGCGTCGAAAAGAATCACGAACTCGGAGAGGATGACCCGAACAGGAAGTTCAAGGGCCGTGTTGTCTTCGAGGGGTGTCACGTTAGGGACGAATCCAATGCCTGGGCTCTGTTTTCCGAAATCACTTCGTGCCCTGCCACCATGGCGGCGGGAAAGGTTGCTGATGCATACGGACTTTTGCCAGGAAACTCGCTTGAAGTTAGCGACGGGGAATCCGCGTATACGCAGGCGTTGCTCGGCGGAACCAAGACCTGGATACGCCTTCCCCGTGACCAATGGCCAAAGGAATGGGAGGGCATGCAAGACCCTGTATGCCCCCTTGTTCTTGCGCTCTATGGACACCCCGACGCTGGAGGTTTCTGGGAACAGCACTGCGAGACCCAACTTAAAAAGGTTGGATTTGTGCCCATCCCCGACTGGCCCAGTGTTTTTCGTCACCCGGCACTTGAGACCTTTCTCGTTGTCTATGTTGACGATTTCAAGCAAAGTGGCCCATCGGCTAACCTCGCCGAAGGATGGAGACTCATAGGTTCCGTTATCAATATGGAGGAGCCCCGTCCTCTCAAGAGATATCTCGGCTGCGAACACGAATTCAGATCAGCCACCGTTGATGGGCCCTTCGATCCGAGGACTGCTTGGACGGTTGGACATCCTCCCTCAAAGCCTATACCGGAGATGCGTTTTGGGCCGGACCGAAGGCCTGCTGCCGACGCATGTCGCGGCAAAGCTAAGATCAACCTCATCAAATACAACGAATCTTGCTTCATGCAAGCATGTGTTGAGCGTTACCTCGAACTTTGCCAGTCGAAATTTCCCAAGGCCCTTCAGACTGTCGAGACCCCGTTCCTCGACGAGAGCAAGCCTGAATTTGACGAGAACCCGGTAAACCCGGAGTTTGACAGGCTTGTTGACCAAAAAGAAGACATCGAGGTCATCTCTGCCAAGCCTGGCGTCCTAGGCGACGCAGCTGCACAAGTCTTAATGAAAATCTTATATGGTGCTCGAATGGGCCGTTATGATTTAATCCGACCAGTGCAAGCGCTTGCCAGCAGAATCACAAAGTGGAACCAATTGTGCGACAAGAAGCTTCACAGGCTCGTGTCGTACATTAACTCCACCATTGAGTTGCACCTCTATGGATGGGTTGGCGATCGATCTGATATGATCGAAGTCGTCACCTACTGCGATGCTGATCTCGCCGGTGATCGAACCGACGCAAAAAGCACATCCGGGGTCCTCGTGTGTCTCGTTGGCCCCCGCACCTACATGCCCATCACCGCCGTGAGCAAGAAGCAAACTTCCGTATCGAAGTCTACTCCCGAGGCCGAAATTGTCGCCCTCGATCACGGCATTTCCAAAGAGGCCATGATGCTCGCCGCTCTCTGGCACTTTGCCATCGGTCGCGGCTCCTCGGACTCAATCGTATGTAAGTGCAAAATCAAATATGACGCTTCGATCCCACAACCCATCAGCGTCCTTGAGGACAATGAAGCCGCATGCAGAATAATCGTCACAGGCAATAACCCGAACATGCGATACATGTCGCGTACCCAACGGGTTGATATCGCGTGGCTCAATGAGCGATACAATGACAAGATATTCCGTTTCGTAGCATGCCCTTCGGACTATCAGGGAGCCGACATCCTCACAAAGGCGTGCGTCGACAAGATCGTATGGAGCAAAAATCTCCACACCCTTGGGATGTTCAAGCAGGGGTTTCTGCAATCATATCTCTCCCATCCCACCCAACCCGTGCATATTCCCCCTGCCGCTCCTGCTCTTCCACCAATCAGGGGGGTTCGCATTGAATCCGATCATGACTCAAAGTTCAACTCCTTCATCAATGACGCCAACATCTCAGATTGCAGGATCTCAATCACCGAGATTAGGGCGTCTGAGAATGACAACCTGACCATCGTCATTGACTCATCTGTGTTACCACTCCTGCCCCCTCAGCGCGGGCACAGAGTCGTAAAAATCGATCTCGATGATGGAGGCACCGGAGGGATCTCTACGTATCCCGGGTTAAAAGGAAAAAGAGATAATTTTGCCGTGTTCAATGTTTTTCCTTCATGCCCGGATTCCTGCAAAAGGGATTGGTCCAAGATCAGGAGGTTTCGACAAAAGTGCGACGCGCTTACTGCCTCTACTCTTGCCTTTGCCCTGAATGCTATACATCACGAATTTGACGTTGTTATTGGATTTGGTGGTGACCTACCCGGACTCTGCGTTCAGAAAATCCGCCAATTTATTGATGACCATGACCTATACAGATCTAATCTCTGCAGTTGCCAGGTTGGAGCTTACGGTCACGCCACTGTCATTACCATTGCCGTGAACAAACGGACTAATGACCGATTACGCTGTGTACCCTGCTCCATATCGCTTCGAAACGGGAAGAACGATTTCTCTTTTCACGATGTTGCCTGGGAAAGGATTTTCGATGAAATTTTCGGTTGAATGTGTTCGATCTCTGTTAAACCTGTGCTCTCTTGTTGCTCGCCATGCAGTGTGGGATGCTTATAAGCGTTCACATGTCGCTTTTTGGCTCTCTCAGCTGAGCACGACTTCCTCGGAAGTCAACATCGGCAAGCGATGCACATTACCGACCACTTCAGGACCATATGGGACTCCCCTACACGCGGGGCTTTGACCTTTGTTTATTCTTGATGGTATTGTCGATCTTGAGATTGTGTACGATTCATCATTAAATCCAATTGAGCTCCACTATTTCTCTATTTGTGAGAGCCTGAGTGTTGCACATAGCCGCCCCGCCTCGCGCTCTGGGCCGCTGCTGCGACATTCCCTGGCCCGGGTGACGTGTCCTAGACGGACTTTCCACCCCGGTCTTGGCAGCCATTCGGCTGCTGGTGATCTTCACCACCTTCACGCACCGCTGCTGTGCGACCATTGGCGTTCTCCATCGCCTTCCTGCACCGCCGCCGGCGGCTGCCTTGGACCACTTCCCACTTCCGCTACTTCAACGCGGGTTCTGTGATATGGCTTCCGCGGAAAGCGGGTCGATCACCAGGGCTGGGGCTGAGAAAAGCCTCCCCACACCTCCCAGCGCATCATCGCTGCGGTTTCCCTACCCTGTCACCGGCCGCGTAAAAGCCGTGGCCAACATCATGCAGAACAGCTTCAACAGCTGGGTTTCCAAGCTCAACGGTCGCGCGGCTTTAAAGGCTGCCCGTTTGAGCGATGTGATCACCGGAGAGCAGGTGGAGACTATGATCAATGGTCTCGTCAAATGTGAGGGTTATGATTCCTTTCCCGGGGATGTTAGGACCAAAATCCTAAATTACCGAAGAGGAAGGGCGGCCAACATAATCGCCCTGCTCAAGGATTCTGGTTTCGTCGCCACCGAGCACAATGCCCTGACCGCTGCGGCAATCCTGTGCGATGCGATCCCCATCCGTGGCTCCGCCACCCACTATCTCCCTCATGCCCACATAGCGCCGCTCGGGATTGATGAGGCGAATGACGTCGACCTGGCAGTATACCCCTGCTGTCGACCGTCCGGGGGAGGATGGTCCTCGTCCATCACAAACGCCGACGGGGAATTGAAGAAGAACTGGAGGACTGAGTACTTGGCGGTCAAGCAGAACCAGTACAGGAGCTATGTCGGCTTCACGACCGACTGCTATGACATGGGTGATCCACGCCGTTCCCAACACACGGGAGGCATCAGCAGCTTCACTCAGTACGAGCCCTCCATAGTGAGGAAGTGGCTACAAATGCGCCCTCTTGCTATGTTCGTACCCCCAGAGATCGTTGTTGATGGCATCTCCCTCATTAAGGATAGAACCTTGGAGGAAATCATCGACATGTGTCAGGATAGGACCACTAGCAGATCGATCGACCATCTGCCATCTATGGAGGCCTACGGCGGGTTTGGAGCATTTGCGGAGCACATGACCTCTGAGCTGAAGGTCGCAACCGTGCTTGACCAGTTCTTCCTGTGGAACAAGGTTGAGAGGCTCGCCACCCCCGGGGTGACCAACGTGGCCCACGACTACGGCATCACGGCAGGCGAGGGATATTGGATCGTACCCTCTCTCTCGTCCGTCATTGATGCGGAGTCCCCGAATTGGAACCAATGGCAGCAGGGGAGCATTGAGAACAAGCTCTGGGCACACGGGCTCAGCCAATTCTCCCTTTGGGCCTCCATCGCCCATGAAGAGGTGGTGAGTTCAGAGTCCGAGGACAAACTCGGGATTTGGACGTCGCTGGTCTACAGCCAAGCGCTCGGGTACACCCCGTGGGCGCACTACGGCCAAGGAGTCTGGGCTCATCTTTCTTTCATGCTGCCTGTGGACGCTGCCGGCGGCGACAACCCCGCGGAGATAAAACGCGGCGTCTCATGTTGGCTCGGGCACCCATATTTGCGCTCGCCATCAAGTTCTCCCATGACCTGGAGCTGATCACGGGTGGTGAGGGGTTCTCCACATGTTACGCAAATGGAGACGTCGAGTTGCAACGGTTCAACCCTTACATTGAGGTTAACCCCTGCTCTCCATCGCTCTCCTGGAGGAAACGCGCCTTCTTTCAGCCTAATGCCATCGGGGAGATTGGCGCGACCAAGCGCGAACTGGAGCGATTGGCTGCTCCTAGCACCCCCACGAAGACTGGTGGATTCAGCCCGGAGTTCGCCAGGCATCGCCTCGTCAGCAACACATACGCTGTGAAGGTGCAAGAGGCTGGATCATCGATCCCATAAAATGAATACCCGAAATATCCGGGTTACATCATGGAGGAGCATCTGGCGCCATCTACCATGTTTCTTGACATCGACAAGATGATCGGGAAGTACAAACAAGAGTGGATCGCGAACCCCGAGAGTGAGGTGCTCCCTAGCCTGAGCAGGCCTAAGACCTCTCATCTGACTACATACGACCAGAACGCCCTCGCAAAAGAGTGGATAGGTTGGGGAAACCAAATGTTCAGGAACGTCATCCTGACCGTGTTCCCGGAATTCGCCCTCACATGCATTGATTCTGATGTTCCGACTATACCGTCGGTGTTGAAGGGCCTCCTGCCTATGAGCACTACCGGAGTCACCGGTATCCTCGCCGCAATGGCGGCGGGTTGGGGGCCTCCCACATACTTGGAGGAGCCAACGATTAAGGCCAATGCCCAGGTGCTTGTCTTCTACGATCTTTGCTTTGCGTCGCGCGGGAAGACCAAGAAGGGCTCGTGCATCACGGCGGATGAATTCAGTGCGCAACTGGATACTCTCCGGTCCACTGACAGCGGGCCGCGAAAGGGATCCACCCCGAAGATCCAATTCCACTGCCCGTACGGGGAGAGTGGTTACCACATCCCCATCGCCACCATGGTCGAAGAGGCCACACGGCTCACTCATGACCGCGAAAAAGCGGTTGGAAGGGGGGCCATGGAGTATGACACCTGCATTTTTGCGACCCGTCTCCATGACCTGGCCGATTGGGATGAGAAAAAGCAGGTGTCGGTCATCAAGAGCAACGCGCAAACCCTCATCCACACCACCCTGGAAAGGCTTGAGTCCGTGAGGAGGGCTGGATCGAATGTGGTGATCCTCATTTCGGTTGCGTCTTGGCTTCAGCCCGCTCGAAATACCAACATGCTCGGCGTCATCACGACATTCATCAGGGCAGCGATGAAGAGGAACTTGATGGTGGTTCCTGCGGATTTCGCTTTCTGGGGCGACCACTGTGTCGGCAGTTCCGGCGCCCCCGCGAACAAGTACAGAGCTGTGGTAGCGCTCCCGGCACTCGCCAGCGCGGCCGTGGAAGTCTCGTGGACGCTACACCGCGTCACGAGTGCGACCAATGCTGCGAAAACGTTGGGCATGCTGTACAAAAAGACCATGTATCCACCCGACGAGGACGCGAAGGTGAAGGCCGAAAAGATTCTCCAGACCAAGGTCTGGGATGATTCGCTAACTTACTCCACCGCCCCGCCAGCGAAGGTCGCCGGGGCAGATAGCTCTGGCCAATCGCTTGACGTGGAGATGACTGATGCGGCATCTAAGGTGACGCCCCCCGCACAGGCGGCGGCTCCCTCTGTGGCGAAGGCTCCTGCCCGTCAGGCCGAGCCCAAAGGCCCTACGCCGAAGACGATGTCGTCACCGACGCGCCCCGTCTCGCCACCGAAAGCCTCGCCCGCCAAGGCGAAGGGGCCCATTGACATTAGAAGTGTCCCCAAGGCCCCTGTCCCTTCCGTGCCCGCAAAGGGTGGCACGCCAGCTAAATCGCCGGATCCCGGCTCTACGGCTACTAAGGGTGCCCCTCCCGCTCGGGCGTTCCCGAGCCTGCCGACCCGCCAAAGGCCCCCCGTTGGGGGGGCCATTGCCCAAGTCTGTGCTGACTCCGCCCGGGAAGGACCAGAGCAACTTCCCGCGCCTCGCGACGCCTGAGGCATCTCGCAAGGCTGCAGCGGCGGCCAAAAAGAAGGCTGAGGAGCTGAAGAAGCCAGCGGGCAATGAAAGGAAGGACGTTCCCACGCTCCCGACCGTCGAAGAGAAGGATGATGACATGGATGTTGACGCCGAGATAGCATACTGGCGTGGCACGCCGGTAGAACCGGCCGCCCCCACCACTGCCCCAACTCCTACCCCTGGAGGTGAGCCGCCCGCAGCGCCTGTGACCAGGCCGGTCGATCTCAGAGGCAATGATGTGGAGAGCTTCGAAGACCTCATGAAGACCCTTGACCAGACGACTGATGATGTACCAGGCGTCGGTCCCTACCCTGCTGCATCAATGGAAGTAGGGGGGAGCACTGGATCGGGGGGGCTTCCGACAAAGGAGGATCTCTCGGAGTTCGATGAGGTGGACCCCGATGCCCGCACCTCCACCGGGGACGCGGGGGTCTCCGTCGAGGGATATACCATCACCCCCGATGGCGAGTACTATGATCCCGACTCGCAGGAGACCTTTCAGACGCTTGAGGCATGGAAAGCTCAGCGGAAATCGTCCCGACACAGGGTCGTCCGAGCTAGCGCCACGGAGTCGAAGGATCCGGTGCACGGCGGACTTGAGGAACCCGATGAGCGGAATCCCAACTATTATGGAGACGACACGGAGCCGAAGAGAGGATCGATTTCCCTCGACGAAGCGTTCACCCGGCCCGACAGGTTCGTACTTCACCACATCGCTGCTCGAGAGAAAAATTTCGAGCCGATCGTGGCCAGCTACGCAAACAAGGCGAGGAACTCGGACCAGGTGACTAAAGAGCAGGGTGATCAATCGAGGACGCTGAACGCTGCCATCCCCAATGATCGCCATGGGCAACGTGAAATGGCCAAACGCGCCACGCTGGTTGACTGGGCCCACGCATATGCAGACAAATGCACTGTGCATGGCCCCAGGCAGCTCCAGTATGTCCACTTCGGGAAGGAGGCCACGGATAGAACCGAGGCTGACGAATGGACAAAGGTCATGGAAACGATCGTTCCCCCTGATTACCCGCCGGAGATTCGTGATCAGATCGACTCCAAGTTCGTGACCCGAAAGGGCGAGTCCGGCGACCACCACACCGGCATCTTCGGAAAAGCCAAGCAGCCGCTTGGGAATTCCAACTCGTATCCGAACAGGACCCGGTGCGATGCAATGGTGCACGACGGGACCCGACTCGGAATGGTCGATTCCAGGAACGGCGAGGTCATTCCCATGGATGACGTCTTTTGGACGGCAGAGTACATGAACGCCTATGACCTTAACTCCCAGCTCTCCGCGGTCCGTGCCGGCCTTGATATGGCTTTGGCGACCGCCTGGAGGATGGGGCACGTTCACCCGCACGTGGCCGGTGCTGTGGCTGGGTTGCAGAAGATCAGAACATTCTATGACTGCCTCCACGCCGCTCACCGCAAGACCCGGCTTGGTTCGTTGCCATTTCACCAGATCGTTGGTGAGCTCGATCGCGTCGACGACCGTGGCAACAAGCTGGAGCCGAACATCCCTGACACATGGCGAACCACCGCGCTCAGAGGGGAGTACCCGGACTGCCTGGCACAATCGGTCGCACAGGTCTTCCGGTCCATGTGCGGTCCTTTGGCCATGTCTGGATCGCGTGAGGATCGGGCAGTTATCATTCGCAGAGATGAGTCCGCATTCACCCGTGGTGACAAAATCATGGGCATCCCCTGGCCGGCTTATCGACGTCCTACAGCACGCGAGATCAAGGAGGCCAAGGAGAAGGCGGAGAAAGAAGGTCACGATGCCGGTGAGGACGTCGACATGAATGAGCCCCGGGACAAACCGGTGGTGGCTGGAGGAGAGGCAGCGGGAACAACCGCCACGGGGGCCTCCGACCACAAGAAAGACGACCTGTTCCGCCTGCCACTCAAGCCCCTGACGCCCCTGCCAAGCCCGCCCATCCTCCTGCGGATGCGCTCCCTAGCCAGGTCGAGGCGAGGAGCACTCTGCTGGGCGTTCATGACACTGCGGGGCCATTCGCCGCGCCCAGGGATCTGCATACCGGTCAGTTCATATACGTCGACTGCACGGAGGAGGAGAGGGCCATGCTGCCCACGACCATCGGATCGCAGTTCGAGGCGGAGCGTGCTCTGGCCGATCTGAGGACCGTGAGTCGCGTCGTCGGTGACCCGCGTGATTCCGAGGAGTACACGTATTGGGAGACATCTTCGCATGACACTCTCGCCTACGCCTTTTACAGCGTGCCGGATCAGTACAGGAATGTCCCAGCAGTGAAATCCGCCTCGCGCATTTTCGACCAGATTCCCGACGGCCAGCTCGTGCGACCGGACAAACCGGAGCCTGCGGTTCTCCGCCTCAGCGCGGTGAAGGGCACTGAAGACACCCGGAGGAACCTCGAGAGGCTGAAGGAGGAGTCCATCAAGAAAAATGTGGTCATCCTCGGCGCCAGGAGAGGCGAAGATATCGCCCCCAGGATCGGAAACACGATCACTACTCTGTGCGCCAAGATCGGCGATTCCTGGAGATGGGAGTGAGGTCCAGAGCAGGACCTATCCTCCCGACCAGGAGTGACCCTGACCTGATGATCCAGGCCATTGTTCCCGCACCCGAGGAACTTCTGGACTACTTCGCCGACGAGATCCGTCAGAAGGTGAAGGGTAGGACGGGCGCCTCTTCGCACTACTACAGGAGAGCATGCGCGGAAATACGCGACGCGCTCCGTGGAACAGCTGTGCAGCCTGGAAATGCAGGTGCAGTCAAGGACCCAGAATTGGAGGCCTCGTCTGGCAGCGGGCAAGGGAACGTCACTTCGGTGATACAACTGAAGAAGTTCCTGAGCCACTACTTCGGCACCAGCGTCGAGTCTGAGGATGCTTTTTCATCGTACCTCCTGTCTTCCTTCCTCGAAGACGGGGTGGGAATGTTCGAAATCATCATCACCGTCATTCGTGACAAGGAGCGTCGGTTGCTGCCTGGTTCCGCCCGCATAGCGGCGGTAAGGTCGCTTGAGATCGGATCCGACACTGATTACCGAGCATTTCGTGAACGATACCAATACATGCTCTACGAGAGCCCTGTTTGTCTTCCTATCACATCCAAGGTGGTTCCCAAGACACTCTACAAGGTGGTGCCTCTCCGGATGTATCGGCTCTACGTAGAACGTGGGGCGATCATTCGGGGTGGGCGAGCTCTGATCGAGCTCCTTCCCTCTAGGCCGGATGAATATCAGTCCCTCCGCGATCACGGAGAATGCCCCAACGACACTGTCGACCGCATCACCGACAGCAATGTGACGGAGCTGCACACCTCGGGTCGACGCCAAAGGAGCGATCCCCGATATGTGGTCATGGCTATCGATGCACGTTTCTTCTCCATGGAAAATGGGGGCATGCATATTACTCGTCAGGGTACCTTTGCATCGCGCGAGAACATCGCGATCGGGCACTGGAGATGCGTCTACTTCAAGGAGGACTGCTCCATCATTTACCTGAGGCCTTGGTGCTATCCGCCCACTTCCTCAACTCCGTGAGTGATAACCCGAGGAAGTGTCGGGACGAGATGGAGAAGTATCACCAGATCACCAAGACGGAGCATGTCCGCGAGGTGGTGTCCGCTCCATGCCATAGGTGCATGACGGCCCACCCGATCGGCGCTCACCTGTGCACCGCCTGCTACCTTCCCATCTTCTATGAGGGCGTCCTGCCCACCGGAGACACGAACGGCGGCCCTCGCACGATAGCGAGCACCGACGGGGTGATTCCTCCCTGGCTGGCAAAATACGAGGGCGTCGTCCCCGCTCTGTGGAACAACGCAGACGCCAACGCCATCGGAATGGCCCTCTACTCGCAGAGTCCCGCCGTCGATGCCCGGTCCTTGTTGATGTCAGGGATGCGGCCTCCTAAGTACCTCGACAAAGAGGACGTGGATGGCATTTTCCGAAAACTTCACGACTCGCTCCGAGACGAAGTTCTTGACGGCAAGTACCGTGACACGGTCGACCACAACGTGGAAGAGTGGGTCGCAAAGGCGATCTTGGTAAGGGGTCTTGCCTTCAACGGGAGCTCCGTGCCCGACTTCTTCGAAGAATATGAGGGATATGCGGCTGAGTGGGGCAGACGCCTAACCACCGCAAACTTCAACGCCAACCGGTGCGGCTTTTACACGTCCTACTACATGGTTGAGGCCCATATCATTGGGCTGAGATCAGGGCACCTTTCTCCGATACTCCCCAACGATGTGTCCGGGGAGGGGTTCAAGGCCCAGGTGGGGCTGCTCGCACAGCACTGCGGGATAATGCAGGCCATGCGGAGAAAGGCCGGATTCGATCCCGCCGCGCGCCTCAAACAGGCTATGGACACGATACGGGAAGGCATTAAGAAGGGATACATCTACACGCTCAACGACCTCAGCAGTATGGATGATCTGATCTACCGGACGTCCACCGTTGCCTACGACACATGCTTGGCCGACCGTCCTCAAACCCAGGATGACATCAAACAGGAGCTGGCCGACCCTGTACCAAGGAAATACCGCTTCCGACCCCGCGATCGCCATCGACCCGGAATTCGCCTTACACCAGGCCCCGGCGTGAAAGACGAAGACGAGCCCGACTTTGCTGGATCAGCGGAGGATGAGCTGGGATCGGATGGGTCTTCGCACAAAGATGACGAGAAGCCTGACGACCTTGACGAGCCCATGGGCGACGACGAGGAGGAGATCCCTCCCCCTCCGCCACCGCCCCCGGCTCCTCCTGCGCCGCCTGTCCCGGTAGAACCGGAGACTCCCGTGGTGTCGCACGCAGGCGTCGGTTCTGGCGAAGCTGTGCCAACTCCTCCTCCTCCTCCTCCTCCTCCTCCTCCCGCTCCCATTGCTGCAGGCGTTACAACGGCTGGGGATCCGTTTGAGGAAGAGGACATGGCCGTCAATACTCGTGTCCCTGACACCGAGTCCGAGCTGGAGGGTGAGACCGACCAACCCAAGGCCAGGAGGACATCTCGTGGTCGGGTCCCCGCGCCCGAGAAAGGGCAGGGGGGCGTTCATGTCCCGCCTGGCGGGCAACCCAGCTCTAAGAGCATGGCCCAACCTGCCCGTCCATCCCCGGTCCCCGCGAGAAGCGGTGCGGAAGGGGGAGAGAGAAGGGGCAGAACCAAGGGTTTCTACACCCAGAAGGATCCTTTTACCGGCGAGGACGCGACTCCCCGGGTTCGTCTTCGGTCGGGCGGTCCCGGAACTCCTGCGTCCCCACCACGGGATGCCACTGGTTCCTTGGGCGGCCATGGCGGCTATGACCCGCGCGATGACGACAACGATGAATGGGAGCTTCCCCCGGGCGTGCCTCGGACCACTCGTGCGGCCAATGAGTCACGGCCCCACCGAGATGACGATCGGTCAAGGACCGCGCTTGGGGCCCGCGAGGATCGTCGCGGCCCTAAGGGGGAGGGGAAGGGTCGAGGAAAACATCGACCTGGCAAAGGTGGACGCGAGGATCCTGGCCCGCCCCGACAAAGGGATGATCGTGGCAGGGATACCCGCGGAGGCCGACGCGATGATCGCCGACCTCCTCCACGTCATGAGGAGCCCTCCGAGAGGCGCGGTCCGGGGCGAGAGGAGCGCCGCGGACGTGATGACCCGGCTGATGACCGTCGCGATCGCCACCGGGACCGGCGCAGGGATGACCGACGTCACCAATCAGATCCCCCTCCGCCTCGCCGACCTCCGGCTGGCGACCACAGTAGGGGTGGTGGTGAGGATCGTCGTCGGGATGGAGGAGGTGATCGAGGTGACCGCGGTGGACGCCGGAGAGACGACGCGCCCAGAGACCGGGAAGAACCTGGTTCAGGGTGGTAGGCAGGTACCGCAATCAGCATCCGCCTTAGAAGGGCGAGGATGGCACGTGTGTCGCCGAAAAACGCGACCGCGCCGGTCCTCCTCTCGCCCATGCGGCACTGCTGGGGGTGATGGTCTCCATTGCCCTGTACCGCTGATCCGGCGTTGTTCGTGTCCCTCCCGCACCGCTGCCGTGCGCGCCGGAGACGGTTCCCCTGGCGATCCTGTGTGAGGCTGTGACCGCACTAGAAGTGCCGGGCCGGCCGTAGCCGGATATTTTCACACCAATTTCGGAACTTCCTTTTCTAATTTCCTCCCAACTCGACTACTCCTCCAACCACTTCACGGCGTGCAGTGAGGCGCGGTGATCCAGATAGGGTCCCCCTCCGCATGTTGTCGTCCCATGACAATGCATGAACGGCACGAGAGGAATCTTCGTCTGGTTCCTCCAATATGTCATTGTTCACTCATGTGGTCCATTCGTCAAATAATCCTGTCGCCCCGTTAATTCGGGGTGGTGGCGGGATTTTAACTGGGGCCCAGGTGATGCCGTTTGGCTCACCTCTGAGTTGACACCGGCATTTTTGGTTGGTCCCTTTCGTCGTGAACTCAACTGTCTCGCATCCTTTCTCTCGTCCAGATATCGGATGAGGGGGGTGTGTTTTGTTCACGTGTTGTTTCTTCATGTGGCAAAACGGCCGAATGGCCGTTTGGCTCAAGTTTTCAACCCCCCGTCAGTTTAGCTCTGGCACCACGTGCGGACGCCATACAACGGCAGCCGCCCACATCACCGGGAAAAGGTCTCGGTGCTGGGGGCAGTTGGTTGTGGGAGGTATCCGGTGGTGCGGCAGGGTTTGCTGGGCTTGGTTGAGTACTTATACTTCTTCAACTTGATTCCCAACTTCCCCAAACTTCTCTCTACCAACCGTCACTTCCTCAACCCGGTCATCATCCACAGCTTCACCCGAGTTGTGATTCCGGGTGCTTTGGGTACATTGTGATCTTCTTTGTACTCATTTGCTTCCCTGGGCTACTTCGTGTTCGCCCAAAACCGCAGTTAGTATGATTCCAATTTCCGGCTTGTCCGTTAGTTCTATAGTTCCTGGTGGGTGCATTCAACGCATTGTTTGGAGCAAAGAGGGGGTGGATTCCTTTGACCTCCTCACTTGTGTGGATGATTGAACGTGGCGCGGTTTGTAAGGTTCTCTGAGATGCTTGCATACCCAAATGAGCATGTCAGCCAAAATCGGTGGTTAATGGGTTGTACTGGGGCTGAGGGGCAGCCCCTTCGGACGTGTCGAAGCCCTTGCTTGAGTTTCGGGCTTCGGGGGCGTCAAAAGCGAAACCTTGCCATGAGCTGGCGGTGACCGAGGGAAACTCTTGCAGCTGAAATGGGGTGCGCCAATGTCCCTTTAAACCAACCGAAAAGGGTACCCTCAAACACAGACACACCCAAATGTGTCCGATGAGTTGAGTGCCTGACTAGTCGAAGCCTGTGCTCAGAATGCATGCCGTTGCTTCATTTGAGACTTTGGAGGAAGTTGGTGCGTGTTGAGCCTTTGAACACGACGCCCCTTTTCGAGAGACATTCTTTGAAGAACCACCGGCAAAAAGGCCAGGGGAACCTCCAATTCCAACAGCCCTCAAATGAGGACAGCAAACACGCACGGTTGTTTGTCTGGAGGGGGGACCAGCCGACCACTAAACTTTGTCGGTTGAAGTTGATCTAAGGAATTGCTTCGGACCCTTCTCGTTCATTTACCCTGTTTCCAATCACGGACTTGGATCGGGGGGTTTGGGAAGATTACTATTCCGCTGGAAAGGCCTCATGTCCACTTCCATGTTTGGAGAAGGGCAACCTGCCTTCGAGCTGCTTTGCGTGCAGCTCGTTTGGGGTGGCTCAACAGATGAGGCTGATGCGGCTCTGTTCTTTTGGTGAACACCCTCAAACATGGTCGATGGACATTTTTCGCAGTGTAAATGTATGTCCTCCAAAGTGTCCCCAGTCAAGATTCACAGCCATTGTTTGTTGATGAACTTCCCTGCTTGGAAGAAGAGTAAAACCTCCATCTCAAAGGGAACAATCCCCGGTGACCCCTCCCCCCCAACCCCCCCCAAAATTAACACATAAATATATATAAACAATCCACGCAAACGAGGGTAGACCCAGACCCACCGAGGCGTGACCATTCCCCTCGGTGTTTCGTTTGCAGGCGCCCTGGCGGGCCGGACCCGTGACCAAGCAGACCGCCAGCGGCGGCGCTACGTGTTTCCCATCCAAAAGGTGGGGACCTGCGTCGGAGTTCGCCCGAACCATGGACGCGTTGTCCTTGAAAAGGGAGGAACAGTCGTGGCCGTGTGCCGACCTTCTCCCACTCTGGGAACCAAACTTGTCTTCTGCTGTTCGTGTTGTTTGTCTCTTATGACATTATGAGCAACTGTTCGGGTGAAGTTTGGCTGTTTTGTCTTGTCGACTGCGCAAGGTAGAAGGATCACTTGCATGGGGTCAGCTCGACCAAGGGAATAAATGCCGCAAGAGCCAACCAGCTGGCCAAGCATCTACTTACGGCACTGGGCAACTTCCTGCAGGGTTAACGAATAGGAGCTCCAACCAGAACGGATCCATGCCAAGCTTGGGTGAAACTCCAGAGCCAAACATGAGGGCCTGAAAGCAACACACAAACGAAAGGGAGTCGTTGTTTTCCTGCTCAACCACACCTGGGTAGTTGAAGGCCCTCGGGCAGTTCCAACCATGCGAGTAAGAGGCCCTGATTCTTGCCACGGACCCAGTGAAGCCCAGTGGCTCTGTGAGAGTAACAACCCCTCTCAAAGATAAATGGGACTCAGAGCCCAGTTTGGTCACCGGATCTGTCCGGAGTCCGCTGACTCATTGTGAACTCCTAGGCAAACACATTCCCGTGCAAATTTTGGGGAACTCCCAAAATGGATTTCGGTTTTCCTTTTGGTTTCCCTTTTGGTTTCCCTGTGAAACCAAAAAACGGAGGAACCAACTCCAAGACAGGCACACCCATCAGTCAATTCTGAAACGAGCTAGATGAAGGTTTGCACCAGGGGTAGGATGCATAGCCGGCATAGCCCTATGGACCATCTGGTTTGGATCAACCTGGAGCCACTGGCGCAGGGCCTCGTGATAAGCTGGGATTACGTGGAGCGGCTCTGGCACCACCTGTGCCTCGGTTCTGGTGGGTGTACTTGGATGTTCAACCCCCATGTCTGTGGGTCAAAACCGATGGTACCATGTTGGGGTAGGTGCACCACCCATTTTCGTCTATTTGAGTGGGGATTGGGATGTTCACTGGGGGTACGGGATTTTGACCCATGGCCACATAAGTTGGTTGCCATGGGTTATAACTTGGGAAATTGGGGGTAGTTCCCTGACAACCATGGTTACAACCTACTTAGGCGGGTTGAACATCCACGTGCTCCCCTTGTCACCGTTTGTTTAGGGAAACGGCCTGACACATTGTAGGTTAACCAACCTTTTGTTCCCTATATTTGGTTGGGTGATGTTTCCTTTACGTTTTCCTTTAAAACCAGGTGAACAAGGGTACTGAGCCTCAAAACACAAATAAACTTGTCCCTTTTCTCACCAACCAAATCAAATGTACTGAGTCTCAAAAAGCAAGCCCCACACAGCCCGAAACCCCTATTGGACACATGTGTGACCTGGTTCTTCTACTACCAGTTTCATTATAGTCCTGCCTTCTTAACCAGCTTCGAATTAGGGCGGGTTTTGGGCTCGCGCCTTCAATTTGCGCGTGCGCAAGAGCGTCCGTCAGCTGCGCCTAACCAGGTTCTGCAACGGGCTCAAAGTTGCATTCACTTGAAACGCCCAGCGAGAATCGACGGCAACAGGCACAACAGACAAGTCACGCCCAAGGTTCTACAACGAGCTGCTGGTGGCTCCGGAGGAGCATCCCGTGCTTCTGACGGAGGCCCCGGTGACGCCCAAGGCGGACCGGGAGCGCACCACGCAGATCATGTTCGAGACCTTCGACCTGCCCGCGCCTCGGACGGGCGGAAGGCCGAAGAGGGACCGAGAAGGGCCGGGGCCTTTTTCTTTTTCCCTTGGGCCATGTGGCAAACATAGGTGGCCCCCTGTTTGGATGCTGAAACATCGCACGCAGAAGGTGTTTTGTATTGGGGAAATAGGTTGGCCCTGTTAGATTATGAGGCAACCAGGTCAACCAGGGTCAACCAGGGTCATTCTACTAGAAAACCACATGATAGAACAATCTGTGTAGTTAGCAACCACAAATATCACGTCCTGAATAGTGATTGATGACCCATGGGAAGTGGACGTGCAACCATGGCTTTCGTGGGTTTTTGGGGTTTGGGTAGACTCTTTCAATGCCTGGCTTTGGACTGGCAAGTTGGATTAGCCCTTTGGGCCTTCTGGGACTCGAAAGGCGCTGGGAGGAGGTGTTGTGAACCTATCTCAGCCGAGAAAGGGGGCCTTTCTGGGCCTTCTGGACTCAACACCAAAAACCTCATTTCCTGAGTCGGATCAGGGTTTTCCTGATCGGTTTGCGGAGAGTATGTGTCAAAATACGGGACCCTCGCGATGGTGGCTTTCCATTTGGGTTCCCTTTACACCAAGGAGAAAACGGGTACCTTTCGCCTCAAGAAAAGCACACCCACAAAGTGGTTAAGCCAACCTGACAAGCGAACCCTTCGCCTCAAAGAAAGACCCCCCATGGGTTTGTCTGAAAATTGGGGATCCAAGATGGGTACCGAGCCTCAAACAAGACGCATACACCCTTGGTGTGGTATGAACCAAACCTAAAACAAGGCGTTGGCGTCATTGCCAATTGCCAAACTTAGCTGACTGCTTTTCAACCAGCAAGCAGCTTGCTGCTTGCAAGGGTCTAAGTCTGGTCAAGATAAATGGTATGTTTGGAAAGCCCAAAACAACCTGTTGCTCCCGCGTGCCAGTTTGTTGACCTGCTTGTTTGGGCGTGTCGCTTTTTGAGGAAACCCCAAAATCAAAGCCCGGGCAAGTGAAGGTTAGCAAGGGGACAATCTCAATCATAAATAGGCTGCGGCCGCCTTCTTAATTCTTTACATGGTTCTGGGTCGACCATTTTAATACCGGGTTTGATGATGACTCGAGTCAGGTGGCTGCGGGGCAAACATGGGTACCCAAAATTCAACCCCGGTAAACGGAAATGTGAGCTAACATGCTTGGTTGTTTAATTTTGACCCACAGCCAGGTTTCGGTGAAGCTTCTCCCTTCGAGGCGCTGTACGTCGCCTGCGCCTCGGTGCTGTCGCTCTATGCCTCGGGGCGGCTGACGGGGCTGGTGGTGGAGTGCGGCCACGAGGTGAGCCACGCGGTGCCCGTGTGGGAGGCGCCTTCCCGAGGCAAACAGATGGGACTCGGTCAGGGCAGGCGCCAAGCAGTCAAACGCACACACACAACACAGGAGTGCTTAGTGGGTCTTTCTCTTAGCAGAGGTGTGCTCAGCGGGTTTTTGTCTTAACAAAGGTGTGCGGCGGGTTTTTGTCTCAACATGGGGGAGATGGGAGGCCCTCAAGAATCATGCTTGTCCTTCTGATTTTCCTTGAAGCCAGACTGAGCAACGGGGCGTGTACCCAAAGATGGCCACCATGGGCCTCTTGGAGGCCACCAGCTGCCAGGTGGAAAATCGCCCAGAGAGTTGATTCAGACAGGGGTCCCTCGATTTCCCCTTTTTCCGGACTTCCAGGAGTGGCAGTAAATCAATGGACCCCAGTAAGTTGCTTTCGGAGGATCAGCTTCACCAGTGACCTTTGGTGGATCACCTAAGCAGATGGTTGTGAGATGTATCCTTTAAGGACCAGTTGTAGTCATTGCTTACCTATGGAGCTAAACATGGTCAACCATTGTTTTCATGGGGGTGGGATCTTGGGGGAGAGGAGGGCTGGTTTGATGGTCACTGGTTCATAGGACCAACCCCGTTTCCCAAACTATGTCAAGAACTACCCAACCAAAATAGTTTCCTTCCAAAAACCGACGAGGCAATGAGGGCCCTGCTAAAAGAAGATGGTCTTCTCTGGGTCCTTCAAGTTCCATTGTTTTTGGGAGGGTCATGTCCAAAAGGCATCTTATTTTCGAGCCCTGCCCCCTCCCTCCCTCCCCCCCCCCGTAGTTCTTCCGTTTCCAATCATTGAAGCAGACCATCGGAGGCCTTTGAACCAAGCTGTCGATGAACAACTTTGGAGATGGCCCCCCCCCCCCTCGATTTCGCTTGCACCGCTAGCCGAAAGTTCAACCAACTCTGTGTGTGTGTGTGCGCGCGCGCGCGTGTGTGCGCGCGTGTGTGTGTGTGTGTGTGTGTGTGTGTGTGTGTGTGTGTGTGTGTGTGTGTGTGTGTGTGTGTGTGTGTGTGTGTGTGTGTGGTGGTGTGTGTGTGTGTGTGTGTGTGTGTGGTGTGTTTGTGGGGTGTGTTGTGTGTGTGTGTTTTGTGTGTGTGTTTGTGTGTGTGTGTGCGCGTGTGATGTGTGTGTGTGTGGTGTGGGTGTGTGTGGTTGCGCGTGCGTGCGTGCGTGCGTGCATGCTTGCGTATTTGTGTGTTTGTGTGCGCGCGTGTGTGTGCGCGCGTGTGTGTGTATGTGTATGTGTGTGCGTGTGCGTGTGCGTGTGCGTGTGCGTGTGCGTGTGCGTGTGCGTGTGCGTGTGCGGTGTGCGTGTGCGTGTGCGTGTGCGTGTGCGTGTGCGTGTGCGTGTGCGTGTGCGTGTGCGTGTGCGTGTGCGTGTGCGTGTGCGTGTGCGTGTGCGTGTGCGTGTGGGTGTGGGTGCGTGTGCGTGTGCGTGTGCGTGTGCGTGTGCGTGTGCGTGTGCGTGTGCGTGTGCGTGTGCGTGTGCGTGTGCGTGTGCGTGTGCGTGTGCGTGTGCGTGTGCGTGTGCGTGTGCGTGGGTGGGTGGGTGTGTGTGTGTGTGTGTGTGTGTGTGTGTGTGTGTGTGTGTGTGTGTGCGTGTGTGAGTGTGTTGGGTGGTTTGACGTCCTTTTAGTTCGTTTTCGTTGAGCATGGCAGTGATTTCAGCCGAGTTCTAGATTCATGGGCAAAGCAACCACACGCGTTATTCTCAACAACGGGCTGTTCCCGCACCACCGCCGCAAGGGCTACGTCCTGTCGCACGCGGTGTGTCGGCTGGAGGTGGGGGGCGGGGACGTGACGGAGTATCTCGGCAAGCTTCTCAAGGAGCGGGGGTACAACCTGACCACGCCAGCGGAGCGCGAGATTGTCCGCGACATCAAGGCGTGCTGGGGGTGGATTTTGACAAAATCCGCTCACCAGTTTGTGGGTGGTTTGATTATTTTTTGCCTGTTCTGGGGT